>CM074497.1:19005939-19126587 GCA_037389245.1 Oryzias sinensis | reverse complement strand
TGGATCACTGAATGCTTGGAGCTGTACAACATAAACAGGACTCTAAGAGCCTTCATAGGAAACTCAATGAAGCTGTGGAAAACCACCCTTGAAGCCAATGGGAAGCCACTTGCACAAGTGTCCATCAAATGTGGGATATACCAAGGTGATGCTCTGTCCCCACTGCTGTTCTGCATAGGTCTGAACCCCCTCAGCCAAATAATCAACAAGACTGGCTATGGATACCGACTCAGAAATGGGGCCAACATCAGTCACCTCCTCTACATGGATGACATCAAGCTATATGCTAAGAGCGAGCGTGACATTGACTCCCTGATCCACACCACCAGGATCTACAGTACTGACATTGGGATGTCATTCGGGCTCGAGAAATGCAGCCGGATGGTGACAAAGAGAGGCAAGGTAGTCCACACAGAAGGGGTCTCACTCCCAGAAGGAACAATAGCAGACATCGAGGACAGTTACAAGTACCTCGGAATTCCACAGGCAAATGGCAACCTGGAGCAGGCAACAAGGAAAGCTGCAACAGCTAAATACCTCCAACGGGTAAGGCAAGTCCTGAGAAGCCAGCTCAATGGCAAAAATAAGACCCGGGCAATAAACAGCTACGCACTGCCAGTTATCAGATACCCTGCAGGAATAATAAGATGGCCAAAGGAAGAGGTACATACCACGGATGTTAAGACACGAAAGCTCCTCACCATGCATGGAGGGTTCCATCCCAAATCCAGCACCCTGAGACTGTATGCTAGCCGCAAGGAAGGTGGGCGAGGACTAGTGAGCGTAGAAGCCGCTATCCAGGATGAAACATCCAAGATGCATGAGTACATCAAGCTCAAGGCCCCAACTGACAGTGTGCTCAGTGAATGTCTCAGGCAATGGAGAGCAGAGGATACAGTACTGGAGGACAGATCCTCATGGGAGGACAAACCCCTGCATGGGATGTACCACCGGACCATAACTGAAGTGGCTGATATCAAGAAGTCCTACCAATGGCTAGAGAGGGCTGGCCTACAGGACAGCACTGAGGCACTCATCCTGGCAGCTCAGGAACAAGCCCTGAGCACCAGAGCAATAGAGGCTCAGATCTACCACACCATACAAGACCCAAGGTGTAGGCTGTGCAAAGAGGCACTTGAAACAATCCAGCACATAACTGCAGGGTGTAAGATGCTGGCAGGTAAAGCATACATGGAGCGCCACAATCAAGTGGCTGGAATAATATACAGGAACATGTGTGCAGAATATGGACTGGAAACCCCAAGGTCAAAATGGGAAACACCCCCGAAGGTGGTAGAGAATGAAAGGGCAAAAATCCTGTGGGACTTCCAGATCCAGACTGATAGGATGGTAATGGCGAACCAACCAGACATTGTAGTGGTGGATAAAGAACAGAGGAAAGCCGTTGTGGTGGATGTGGCAGTGCCAAGCGATGGGAACATCAGGAAGAAGGAACATGAGAAACAGGAGAAATACCAGGGACTCAGAGAAGAACTGGAGAAAGCCTGGAAAGTGAAGGTGACAGTGGTGCCTGTGCTAATTGGAGCACTCGGGGCAGTAACCACCAAGCTGGAGGAGTGGCTACAACAGATACCTGGAAAGATCTCAGACATCTCAATCCAGAAAAGTGCAGTGCTAGGAACAGCTAAGATACTGCGCAGAACCCTCAAGCTCCCAGGCCTCTGGTAGAGGACCCGAGCTTGAGTGAGAAACCACCCACGAAAGGGTGAAAGGGGCAAGTTTTTATATATATATAAAAAGCGCTTTGTCCTTGTAGGTAGAAAGGCGCTATACAAGTATATGCAATTTACCATTTGAAATAGATGTTATATCATATTATAAGTTTTCATCACATATAAATATTACTCTATTTGGTATGCTGTACTGGTCCCAGTCCATACAAGTGTTCTAAATTTTAAAAATACTCATTAGGTAACAGTGTTGGTTAATGTAATCAATTTTCTAATATATTATAGGGTAAGATAAAGTATTTTCATTTGACCGTAAAAGTATTTGATTTACATGGCAATACTTTGTGTAACCAGATGCTTCAATATTTAATAAAATGTTTGTTTTTAATACAGTAATCCCCCGCCCATTCGCAGTTTACAATTCGCGCCCGCCCATTCGTGGGTGGCCGCAGAATACGTGACGTCACAAGCGTGAGGCACGGAACAGCGCTCAGTCCGCGAATTTTGAAAAACAATTTACTCTGTACTTTACTGTAATGTATTGTTTACGCATTTAAGATGCCATCCAAACGCCCTGCATCATCTCCAGCTTCTGGACGTGAACCCAAACTGCAGAAAAAGGTTCTGACTCTGGGAGTTTTAAAACAGCATCAATTATTTGCGGATTTTCGTTATTCGGGGGGGTGGGGGTGGTAACTGTATTTAAAGAGTTTTTTAAATGTCCATCATAAGAGGCAGTTGATATTAGAATAAATAAAGGTGTGTGCATGTGTGCGTGCGAATATGAGTAACCAGAATGCAGTTATGATGTATTTTTGCAGCACACTGAGCTTTGAAGCCCGAGCTGTTGGCAGGTGCTCTGACTTCATTGCACTACTGTATCAGACATCTAGTAGTGCAATAGTATTGTCAAAGCATTTGAAAACTGCAAAGAGCAGCCACACTGACTTCTGTTGATCATAGAATTCTGAACATAAAGGAAATGCAGAACACCATAGGTGACATTTTGCTGTTTTTCCAGAGAAGTTTGTGCGATGCAGGCAAATTTCTCATAAATTAGACTGTGTTTCATTTGGTCAGCTGCTGTAGACCAGTTATTTCTTACTATTTTACCACTGAATCCAGGTTACTGTCTCAGTCCAGTTGCATCTTAACTTGGTCACGTTCAGAACATTTTGAAGTTTGCTGCTGAATGTCTTCACAGTTCCAGAAGTCAGAGGCAGACTTGGATTACATTGAAAGGAGGCTAAAGCTGGACTTCATCAACAGCACTGCCGAGAATGGAAGTTCTGCTGAGGTTAGGGAGACCCACCATCATCATACCACTGTCATTTCCTTCAAGCCGTATAAAGCTGCGTTCACACCAAACAAGATTTGTGCATCAGGGGCGGCCAATTTCAATGTTAGGTCAATGTATAGATGTGATCAGAGGCAAACGCAGCGATATGGCAACAGCACGTAGTTCAAATATCTGAACTAAATAAACTTGACCTCAACATCAACTGTGTCTTCAATGCATTGACTGTACATAAGATATACAGTCAATGCTTCCATGGAGCGATGAGGCTGAAAACTTTGGACAGTGGCTCCACCTACACGTGTCTGCTGTGTTGATTTTATGAAAAAGTTTGACGCACATCAAAATAGAGATGGCAGACAGGAATTTAGCATGCAAATAGCGTTTGGTGTGAATGTAGCGTGAGATCACCTGTTTTATGCCACCTTAATGTGTCTAAATTTTTAAGCAAGAGCATTTTTCCCCACAAAAAGTTGGAAAAGAGAAAATGTTTCCCTCAATTATTTGGGTTATTTGTAGGATATCAATTGATGTGTGTGGGGTGAGGATACGATCTGGAAGTAAGTAATAGAAATGGACAGCACTGCAGTCTGATTCAGCCAAATGTTCTTTTTAGGTCCATTTTTTTCCTTTTTATAATGCCACCACAATTCTCTCCCGAAAATGGGTATGAAGTCTCAGTCTGACCGTTCGTGTCCAGCAAAGTTCCTCTGTTCTAATATTTATTGTCATCTGTCCGTCAAATACCATCCCCTATTTGTTTCCAATATAGGTCTTAAAGACTAAGACAACATTTAACAATAACACATTTTTGAGGCTGATGTTAGAAAATATTTTTAACAAGATTTAAACTGGAACTTTTTGTTTTCATTTTAAAATGTTACGTTCTTGCTATTCCTATACTATTACCGTACTATTCCTTAGACCAATATATATAAAACAACAATTTACACATTAGTGAAAAAAATGCTATTGACACAACATATCCGTGCACAATATTTTAATAAAGTTTAGGCAGCTGTAAGAATGTCTGGATGTGAGGCTGAAAACCCTTTGGTGCGTTTACTGTCCCTCTGACAAATTCAGCACTGAATGAAAGTTGTTTTTGGATACTTCAATTCTCTCAAGGATTTAGACAGTTTAAAAAAAAATCTGTACAAAGCATCTCCTGTAAATAAACAGCAACTTGGTGCTAAACGGTCTTATTTTGGCCCCTTGGTGGCTGTCTGTACTTTGTAGGAGAACCCGGCAGTGATGCTGGAAAACCTGAAGGCTGTCAAGGCCAAATACTCGCTGCTGTGCTCTGAGGTGAAGGACATCGCCAACGCTCAGAAAGAGTCGATGGAAGCCATCAGGACCAGCCTCAGCGGCATCATGGAAGTGATCAAACACTGCCAGGAGACGTCTGACGCAGAGGTACCAACACTGCAAACGGCTCTCTGACACGATCTCGGCAATCATCCCTTTAATGAGCGTCGGTGTGTTTGTGTCTACATGCTTAAATAGCACTTTTTTGTACATTTAGATCAGGCACATGTGGGTTTGAAGTTACAAGAATGTATTTGGAAGTATTGGAAAAGGTTAAATCTGTTACATTTTTGTCAAGGAGGCTTTTAGTATTTAACACTTAAAACTTAACATCTTCTCTGCTCCGTGTTGTTTTCTTTCTTCCTACAGGTCGTGTCGCTGACAGAGTTGGAGCAGGAGGCAGCAGCGCTGCTGGGTGTTGCTGCCAACAGCCCCAAGACAGAAGTAAGACATCCTTCAGTCATTTTTGACCAATTCAGACCAATTCAGCCACTCAGAATTTCACTATTTCCTCCTTGATAAAAAGTCTTATCACAATTTATGATGATGGTGGAAAAGAAATGTCGTGCTGCTGTAGACTCAGGAAACCGCTCATCTGTTTTTTTTTTTTTAAACCATTTGAAAGATTTCAGAAGATAACGGTCGGAAATCTGCTCAGCAAAGTCAAATATGTTTTTGGGGTGATTTATGAGAAACGCCCTTGCAGTTGGGTTGTTCACATTATTTTATTTTTATATTGTTTTCTTGCAGGTATCTCCCTCTGAAGCAGCCCAGGGGCAGCAACCACAATGTGAGTGTTTTGGTTAAAGAAAAAACAAAAAAGGGTTTGCTTGAATTTGTGGATGTTTGACCATTTCTGTATTTCATGATCCACCACCTCTTACTAACCCAGTTACACTTTAAGGGTTAAAACATTAAGAAGAGTTTTAAGGTTGCCAGGTTGGAGTAACTAATAAGCAGTATCTATTGGATATAGAGGAAAAAAGACGGCTTGACCCACATCATGGAGTAATCTAAACATTCCCTAGCTGCTTACCTTTTAATTAAGACTCCATTTGACAGAATTTGATGGTCAAATAAGAAAGATATGATCACGTAAAAAAATCTATTTCTATGCCATTTTTATGAAAATTTAAATTCTTATTGAAAGCCGATATTATCAAAGTTGGAAATTAACCTAAAAGCAGACAGATGGGAGTTTCATTTAATGCCAATGTAATATTATAACAATTAAATTGTTTATTTTTTTAAAGGTGGAACAAAAATCCTAGCTTCTCTTTTTAGCTTAAATTTTAACAACAGATGGAATCAGATTTTTACTGAACTGTTGTTTAAAATGTTGCTTGACGACAGTTTTTAATACACATTTGAATTTTAAACTCGTTTTTTTCATAGTTTTCTTGTCCTTTGCAGCATCCAAGAGGTGAAGTAGCAGAAATGTTGGATGTTGGATAAGTGAGGTTGAGGTGAACACGTCACTTTAACCCTGAGATGGACCTTTATGAGGACGACTGCTGGAAAATGGACCCTTGTCACGGCTTGTTCCCTTTTACAAAAAAGAGGGGAAGGAGCGTGAAACTATGGAGACTGCTGACATTTGAAAAGCAGTAGTGATGATCTAAGCTCTGTCATAATTGACTGAACTATGGTCTTCTGGAAAAAAAAGGCTGTGACACTGAAGCATGGGACTAACGAAGATGTAATCTATTGTCTGCTATTATTATTTGCACTTGCGGAACCTCCTTTAATGAAAATAAAAATGTAAAAAAGTTGTTTTTATTTTTGTTGTCTAATTGGTTGAAATCAAAATGTCTGTTCCTCTCTTGCAGCTTCCTTTCTTGCTTTTTTTCTAAGTTGACGGCTTTTTGTTCATTCTTAAATTACAGAAAAAAGTTACATTATAAACTCACGAGCCCCTTTATCAGAAAGTTATTTCTGAATTCTTAATATATTTATGAATTGAGAAGTACAGTAACGTCCAAAACATGATGATTTAAATATTAAAAACTTAGACATGTCATTTTAACTGCTGTTATCATTTTCATCATATTCAAGAGCTGTTTTAAACGAAAAAACAAAGTGTTTCATTTAAAACGTATACTCCCGTCTTTTGATCATTCTGGTTCTGATTATCTTTAAAGGATTTGGATTAACCAGGAAACCGGTCTCTTGATGTATCTTTGCAGTCTGCTCTAACTTTCACAATGCTTTTGGTTTAGGACGTACTTCTGTAGACAACATTTCTAAACCTGAATATCTCCCAAACACTGCATACTATTGGTATCTACAAAACCAACTGGGGCTTTTTAGTGAAACCAGATGTGAAAGGGTGGGGCTCTGGGAATTGTAGTTTAAGTGGATTTAGAAAAGATTTTTGACAAGACCTTTTTTTTTATTCTCAGGAAGTAAGGACAGTATTAAACTAAATTCCTACTAAAAGCTAACTCCCAAGACCTAAAGCCGACTTTTTTATTTTTTATTTTATTTTTTAGAATAAACACAAATGTGGTAGCAGTTCACATACTTCAGCAAGAATGTAGAGGTGTGTGGATCTTTTCGTGTAGATGTTACATCACAAATGGTCATATGTTTGATCTAATCCAGTCTGATTATGACTCACTTTCCAGATAAACACAACAAAAGTCACAATGCTTCTTAGATACGATGCTGTGACTGAACACTTCCTGTAACAAACTTTAAGCTATACATTAGTTTGTTTCTGTACAAGTGCACTTAAAGAAGGCCTCTAAAAATAGCAAATACTGGCAAATTTGGACCGCCATTGTTTTTTATCTATTTTTTCTTTGTACTTGTCTTAAAGATTTTTTTTAAACATACAGAAAACCTCATTGCCACCTAAACTGTTTTATTGGAAAACATTTCCAGATAGAAACAAATGTGCCTTCATTCTTAGAAGGTGTTGTTTTAATGGTGTTCTGATTTTTTGTTTTCTTTAGAAAATAAGTACTCTACATCTTTAAAGTGTACAATATATAATTGTATATATACACATACAAACACATAGGTACACTGATATTTATTTATTTACCATTAGCCACAATTGGTGTGGAAATCAGACATGTATTTTAATATGATGCCAATAAAGGATGGAGCACAAAAACCTGTTTAAATATCCAACTTTTTTCAGGGATACAATATACGTACATGAATTAGATTGGATTGGATTGATTGGGTGATTTATGCCACAGCAAGATATTCGGAAAAGTCTCTAATATTTTGGATTAAAAATCATGCAACTGACCCAAAAACACAATTAAAAGTTTATTTAAAGTATGTTGGCAAGTGGCTTGATAATGGAAGATAATAGTATTTGTAGTTTTTCTGTATTGTCATTGTTGAGAATGTATTTGTTACATTAAAGTATTTGTGTCCGTATAAATGTATATATTTAAGTATTTTTATGATCCATAAAATGCATAGAACTTCATAGTACTAGTATACATAGTATTTGGACAGACCCAACACTGGCCTGACGTCGGTCTCTCACCAGCTATCGCGATACTTTCTTGAGCTCTCGCCCATGTTTGATACCTTGGGAAACCCCGTCTCCTCTTCCTTTTTCAACATGGCACCGAAGGCGAAGAAGGAAGGTTCGTTATTCTGATGATGATATCTTACGAAATAGCGTGTTCAGTTATAGAAACATGTAGCCAGGAACACCGACTGATAATATTGTATACATGGATTGTGAAATACGGTCCAAGTGCATCTTAGAATAGTGTGAACGTGTTGATAGTGTGACGAGTATGGGCCCAGCGTGTTTTTAGTATCTCGTTGCTAATACGTATAAGCTAGCGCCGTCTCTAAACTCTACAAAAAAAATCAATGTAACCTATCATATTTTGTTTATACGTTGCTTTTATGTTACTTTGCTGTGTCAAAAGTTAGTTTATTTAAAGTTTTCTATTTGGACATTCTTTCTAAAGACGAGGATATCTTCAAAAAAGAATGCTAGCAGCTCATGCTGTTGTATGTGTGTTAGCCGGCTCGGTATGTTTTATAAACTAAAGATAGAAATTAAACAGTTTTGTTGAATCTGAAATGGTGAACTTCATACTCTTGATCGGTGACCACAGAGTCAAACGTAACAATTTCTGGATTTCACGGCCTGTTTTGTTGCTGTTTAGCAGCAGTCTGTCGCAGTGGTTTCTGATGGTGAACCTCATCGTGGTCGTAGTTAGCCGTCACTGCAACGGGTTTTTAGGGTTACACGCAAGTGATGCATATGTATGAATAGGATAATCCAATATTTAGATATAAACGGGAAACTTCTAAGAATATAATTCACTCAAAATGAAGACTTGAGTTGTTATACGTCCAAAGTCAATAAAAACTGTCAATTAGTTTCTAGTCTAACATGTGGTCTCTCTGAAATGCAGCAGTCCCGGCCAAGACTGAGGCCAAGTCAAAGGCCCTGAAGGCCAAAAAGGCCGTTCTTAAAGGTGTTCACAGCCACAAGAAGAAGAAGATAAGGACTTCTCCTACCTTTCGTCGCCCCAAAACCCTTCGTCTCCGCAGACAACCCAAGTATCCTCGCAAGAGTGCCCCTCGCAGGAACAAGTGAGTTCAACCTTAATGTCATGATCTGTTAAAAGGGTTTGTTTGGTGCAAATGATGGTAAATGCGATCAAAGTATGAAAAACCATGATTCAGTTTTAAAACACTGATGCACTCTTGGACAAATTTAATGTTTGGGCTTAAAATATTTAAACTTGTTAGGAATTTTGTATTAAAATGTTCTTTGAAATATCAGGAGCTCAATTACAATTTTTACTATAGGTTGGACCATTATGCCATCATCAAGTTCCCCTTGACAACAGAGTCTGCTATGAAGAAAATTGAAGACAACAACACTCTTGTTTTCATTGTGGACGTCAAGGCCAATAAACACCAGATCAAACACGCTGTCAAGAAGCTGTATGATATTGATGTTGCTAAAGTCAACACACTCATCAGGTGAGTGATGTCACTGAATCCCATCATACTAATGGATTAAAAGTTGACTTAAATTTTTTACAAAACTTGTAACGTTTTGAGAAGTGAAATCTTAATTCATCTGTCACTGACTGTTTTGTCTGTTCTCAGACCTGATGGTGAGAAGAAGGCATACGTTCGTCTCGCTCCAGATTACGATGCTTTAGACGTTGCAAACAAGGTGAGCGTTTAAGGTGTTCTATTATTCATAGTTTAAATCAACAGTAGTTGATTTTTTTTTCTTTTCCCAACGCTGTGCATGTGATGTAAACTTTATTTAATCTGAATGTTTGTGATGCATTCAAAGGAACCACTGATGCCAGAACCTTAGTTGAGATGTTTGTTCACCGCTGATCTTCTCCATCGTTAATGATCTTTTTGTTTTATTTTCAGATTGGCATCATCTAAACCGTGTCTGAAGAGACTTATGGAATAATAAATATTTGTATAAACAAAGCTTTGTGTTGATTTTTTTTTTACCTTTCTGTACATTCATTCATTTAGCTTTACAATGGTTACTATTGGATTAATGAAAGTGAGGGAAACCTGATTTTTAAGTTGTAACATTGTTAAAAATAGTTTTATTTTGTACGGTTATTTTCTTGTTTATACATATTTTAGACTTGTAGCCTTTACTTCCAAAACCTAAAAAAGAAGTGGAGACCTTTAGTCTTTTGTGGTCAGATCACTGAATCTAACGTTAAGGCTATTGAACGGCTCTTCTGGGTTTGGATGACAGTTTTGCTGCAGATTAGCATCAATAGGACTCACTAAAGCTGTTTTGTTGGAGCCAGAATGCAATTACCTGACAGTTTTATTTGCTCCCCCCCCCCCCCCCCCCAAATGATCGAGGGAATAGTTGTGATGACCAATGATGTGTTCTCCCTACCATGATAAAGGTGAAGAGGATTTCATGGACACCAGTGAAGATCACAAATCATTGAAGAAAAAAGGCTCAGAGCACTGTCTAGTAAGTCTAGATGACCCAACGTTAAAGTGCCTAGGATAGCACAAGGGTTAAGACTTCACAGATGCACCTTGTCCAATAACTTCTGATCTTCCTTGTCCCGATTTAGCTCGTAAAGTCGCTCAGTTCTAACATAAATACCAGCTAAAGCTCGTCTTTATCGGTGTAGCTTTCCACAGAATCCGGTATCAGACCGTGGAACAAGCGAACAAAACAATGAAGCTCCGAAAGGCGATCTCCGCCGGCCGTTTAATGCACTACATCTCCCATGATGCATTGGGTTGTGAGAGTGACAGCGCACAAGGAGATCTGTTGTTAAGCGTCTTGAAATCAACGAACACAAACTGTTTTTACATCTAACTTAACTTTTATTTCATCTTTTAGAAAAAAGCAGCTGCAGTTTCCAGATTTTTCTGCCACAATTCTCAAAAATGCATGTGAGATTATGGAGGGGCTGTAGATCAATACAGACTGAGTTTCTCCGTTTTTTTATTTTTTTTATTTCGGGATCCTGGTGTGCCGCGGGATTTTTTTAAGGTTAAAGTGTGCCGTGGCTCAGAAAAGGTTGAAAAACACTGGTCTGAGATAGCACAAGGGTAAATGCAGAATATTTAGGGGTATAAAAGATTAACAAACCCCATTCAGAACAGAAGGCGGCCATTTAGTAAATAAAGATATTGCTAAACATAAATGACAAGGGATAGGGCCATAGAAAATTTAAGGTGTCTTGGTCTAACTAGATGTTAATGTATTGAAAATGAAGTCACCTGCCCACAATCTGCATTTGTGGGTCATAAACGAAAGGATCAGATAGAAATACGTCATTTGCAAAGTGAAATTTTAATATATTATGTTTTAACTTAAACAATATGCAAAATATTTTACAATTTGTTTTAGTTACAAAATAACCCAAACAAACTTGGTGCTAACTTTACACACAGCTCTGCCAAAGCCTGTCCATGTTTCTCTGGTATCTTCAGTAACTCACTAAGAAATAAAACCGTCTACATGAGAGAAGAAAGGCGTCTTCTCTGCCAGTAATAAACACTGTTGTCATTTGGCTGAGATGCACCGAGGCTAAGACAGGAAGGTTCGGACTGTGCCTTTGACCAGGCCTCTGCAGATCGGGCACTTTCGCAGTGATGGGGCGCATTCTTTGCACACCACTAGGTGTCCACATGGGATGAACACAATGTTGACTTCTTTGTCCATGCAGACCTTGCATGTGCGCTCTTCCTGCAGACGTCGGAGCTGCTCCTCCATTGGGAGATCTGCAAAGCAATATCATGAAATGATTATTAGGGTTTATATTTGCATCACTTTACATTTTTCAGAATACATAAAAAGCAAACAATTCTTTTCTTTTTCCTTAAAAAAACTGTTCTCTGTCTCAGGCTAACATTTTTCATACCTGAAAGATCTTGGCTTGGAGAGGATGCTTCATTTGACTGAGCTGCAAGTGGGAAAGACATCAGTCAGTGACAGCTGTAGCCATAGGAAACACAGTTTGCTGTATTCGACTCTTACCCATGAGATCTCTGAGTAGATGAACGTCGTTTTTCTGGATCCAGTTGCGGAAGACTTCTGCAGCGGCGTTTCCCTTGTTCAGGACCAACTCTATTAGTCTTGCAGTTTGTTGTTGGGCAGATGTTTGAGCCAGGAGACTGCCATATTCCTCAGCAGCTGAAACAGTCAATCACATTTAAGACAGTTATTCATTCCAGTAACTTTATGGACTCTGCATTTGAAGTGTATTCTAATATTAATATAAAGGTAAGTGAACATACATAACACGTTTTGTTCTCTTAAATGCTCCAGCACTGGTTCGACGCTCTTCAGACGCTGGATTAGTGCCGCCTGGTGTCTCTTCACAAATGTGAAACCATCTTAACCAAAAACAAACAAAACATTTATATTCACTCTCCAGCTAACTATTGAAATAATGTGAAGAGTTTCTGGAGGCTCACTGTCAGCACCTGATGCCATGGCCTCTGCCAGCATCTCCCGCTCCTCCTCCCGTTTCTGGTCCTCAGCGCTCAGCAGGTCTGAGACCAGCTCTTGAACGGTCCGGTAATTCTCTCCGCTGGTCAGAATCTTGCTCTGGACAGTTTGCTTCACCAGGCTGCGCTCGAAGCCCATCTCTAAAGCGGATTTGATCACGGGAGTGTTCATCATAACGGCATCCTCGGACCGGTCCTCTCCTGGACCCAAATGGACCACTGGCAGGGAGAGGTATCAGCATGGTCAGTAATTTTCAAGTGCAACCTTGATCCTCTTATGATCTATAGTAAAAGTGTTCCCAGGGGTCTTTTAATTACAGTGACATGGAGCAACCACGCCCCCCTTCCTTCCCCTCCCTGTTTCTGAAACCACAGAACAGGGAGCTTGTGGCACAGCCTGAACATTTTCACATAACAAATAAGCTCCATTTCAAACTGTATTTTTCGTCTGCTTCTGGTTCACAACTTGAACAAACTACTCAGAAATGGAGTTTTAAGCTTAAATCTTCGTTCATCCTACATCATCAGAAAATGCCACAAGAACATGTTAAACCCCTGTTTTAATCGGAGTGGGGCTTTAATGTCTGGTGTCCAAGTTGGTTGAACTCACCAGGTGGATCTACAAACTCTCTGGAACTGTTTTCTCCGTTTGTTAGAAGCTGTTGGAGAGAAGTCACATCAATACAGTGGAAACAATTAACAATAAAATGATAAATAAAATTGGCAGGATCTTTCTTCTTCTAACCTGCTCAAAGAGTCGAGGAAAGCGAGCTTGAATCTGATGAACAAAATCTTGTCCCTTCTCCTGGAGCAAATACTCACACCTACAGTTCAGGAGAGATCCAGCAAACCCATTTAAAACATTTCATAGAGGAAACCCCAGCTTCTACATTAGATGGCTCACAATTCAAAACAGCAAACCGAGTTTCAGTTACCGAGGAAACCATTTAGCGTGTTCCACCCACGGGTCATCTCCAGACTCCCAGCACCGCAGGCCTCCATCGCAGCAGAAACACTTGACGTCGTCGTTTCTTCCTGTGGAGGGGAACCACAGAGGCTTCAGTGGGGAAGTTTCGGGGGGTAAAATTATGACTGTCAGAATCCAAAACTAAAGGGAGAAACTGTCTTTTTTCCCCTTCTGTTGTCTGAAACTACATACATTTAACTGAAGGTTTTTGTTTTAATTAATGGTATTTCTCATTATAGTTTCCATTGAAATTTACCACAGGAAGATGGTTCATTTCAATAAGAAGGAACCAAGAGCAGAAAATATTCAAATTCTACCAAAAAGGAGATATGACTGGATGACCATTGGGGTTTCCTTCTTAAACAACTGCAGTTTTTTTCTGGGTTTCTGTTCATTCTCTCAGCCGGTGACAGTTTTGCAGATTAGTACCTACCTACGTAGTAGAATCCAGCTTTGGCCAGCTGTTCTGGGCGCACAGGTATTCGTGATGGCCAGTTAACAAACGTGAGGCGCCTGTCTTCGCTCTGCTGCATGGACGGGTTGGACACGCTGGTGAGGGCAAGGGCTCCTGAAGAGGCAGCCGCCGACAATGCTGTCGCCCCGGCGACCAATGGCACGTTGTCAGCTCTGTCCCCACGGACAAAACGGCAGTTGGGATAATGTCTTTGGTGCTCGGACACAGCTCTGTCACCTGGCTCCCAGTTACTCAGCTGCAAAGGAGAAAGTTTCAGTTATTGACCTCCAGTGAACACCAGAGCAGTCAGTAAAGCTGACATCAAACTCAACTCACTACTGCTCTAAAACCACCAGCTTCCAGTGTGTGTTTTCATTTTGTAAAGGAGATACACACCTGTCCTCCACAGCTGAAACAGGCCACTCTGTCATTTTGTCCCAGGTAGTAGAAACCCGCCTTGGCGAGCTCTGCAGGAGTGATGATGGAAATTGCCCATGGCTGGAAGGAATCTAGGCGGTCCTGCTCTCTGCGCATGCTGGGGTTGTGGCACGTCGGCCTCTGGTGGGACAGATCCTCCACACCCCGAGACGCCAGCGGGCTGGAGGGTGGAGGGGCAGAGAAGGCCATGTTCAAGTAGCCAACTGCCTCCTCACTTTGGCCTCCTGATGGGTTAGAAGCAGCCGGGCCTGGACCAGAAAGCTAGAAGGAAATGGAGCCAATTATTAAAAGTAACAATAACCATGATGATACTTCAGTACAAACCAAGAGAATTTTGATTTAAAGTGGCCAAAAACATAAAGTACGTCTCTCTGAACTTACAGGCATGGCTTGGGCAATGCGGAGCGGAGAAAAGGCCGAGTGAGACGAGGAGAGAAGGTTGGTGGTGGATGGCAGGCTTTGGATGAAGGGACAGGTGGGGGAGAGCTGCCTGTGTTTCTCTGTCGGGCAGTCTCCAGCCAGCCAGCCCTCCGCCGTCACATTACACCTGAAACACTGGACGCGGTCGCCTACGCCGGTGTAGAACCAACCTGCCCTGGCCAGACTCCGCTCTGTGACCACTGAAGTCGGGAAACGGGCAAAGGTGGAGAAGCGAAAAAGCTCTGTGGGAACAAAAACATATGAAATGACACAAACAAATGCAGAAATAAAAGATTTTCCAAGGAAACAGAGTAAAAAAAAGCAGAAATACCTGAGGAGTTATCATACTGTAGGTCAGACGGAGGACCATTGCGACAAAGTCCCATCAGAAATTTGCTGTTTTTCAGTTGAACTAGAGTTTCCATGACTGGATTTTTAGAATAGTGATTCTAAGAAAAAGGGACATCCTTTTAAGGGAGTGGGGTTTGAGAAAAGCAGAGGTCTTTCATTCTCACATACAAAACAGTGAAACAGAAACGAGACTCGACAGATGAGCGGGAAATGGAAACCTAAAACACTTTCATTATTACCATGACATGGAGACAAACATTCAATTATTCACATACATTATATATTGCCAAAAGTATCCACTTGTCTTTAGGGTTCTAGCAGAGGCTTCTCTTTCAAATGAGATGCATTCCAGTTGGGGGATCCCAAAGACCATCTGGATACAAAGTATCGCTCTTTCAGTGGCTGTGATTGCTTTCCTACGTCCCCGAGCCCTTGCAGTGGTGTAGAGGAGTCTCACCACCCTGGCCCCTAGCCTTAAGAACAGGGTTGTAGTGCTACAGAGGATCTCATGAGCAGTACGGCTTGATACAACATCCTATTCTATTTTGTTTGTTAGCTGTGCCTAGGTGCTGCTGGTAAAAATAGTTTTAGTGGAGCCAGGGATGGCAATAAAGCCTTGTCGGCACAGCACAACCCAACTGGTGTGATACAAGTGGGACTGTAAGTGTTTTTTGTCTTGCATTTTTTATTCCAAATGGTTTAGAATGACCTTTTGCAGCTACATCTTCAACTCTTCTGATAAGGCTTTCCACAAGGTTTAGGAGTGTATTTATAGTAATGTCTGCCCATCCTTCCAAAAACTTTATTTGTGAGCTCAGAAACAGGTGGTTCGATTCTTTCAAAAATTCTGCAGAATAAGTCTGCATGCTCAGATGTTTCATTTATAAACCTGTGGCAAAAGGCAGAGCATGTAAACTTAATTTGAAAGGGTGATTGAATACTTTTGGCAATAAACACTGGCCACTTTATTAGGTCCACCTTTCTAATACTGTGTTGGATCCCCTTTTGCCTTCAAAACTGCCTTAATCCTTCCTGGCATTGATTCTACGAGGTACTGGAAACATTCCTCAGAGAGTTTGGTCCATATTGACATGACAGCATCACGCAGTTGCCGCAGATTTGCCGGCTGCACATCCATGATGCGAATCTCCTGTTCCACCACATCCCAAAGGTGCTCTACTGGGTTGAGATCTGGTAACTGTGGAGGCCATTTGAGGACAGTGAACTCATTGTCATGTTCAAGAAACCAATCTGAGATGATTCCAGCTTTATGACATGGCGTGTTATCCTGCTGGAAGTAGCCATCAGAGGATGGGTACACTGTGGTCATAAAGGGATGAACATGGTCAGCAACAATACTCAGGTAGGCTATGGCGTTGTAACACTGCTCAGTTGGTACTAAAGGGCCCAAAGTGTGCAAAGAAAATATCCCCCACACCATTACACCACCACCACCGTCTCCAGCCTGAACCATTGATACGAGTCAGGATGGATCCCTTATTTTGTGTTGCTTATGCCAAATTCTGACCCTACCATCTGAGTGCTGCAGCAAAAATCGAGACTCATTAGACCATGTGACATTTTTCCAATCGTCTACTGTCCAGTTTTGGTGAGTTTGTGAATTGTAGCCTTAGTTTCCTGTTCTTAGCTGAAAGGAGTGGCGCCCTATATGATCTTCTGCTGCTGTAGCCCATCTGGCTCAAGGTTGTGCATTCAGAGATGCTCTTCTGCAGACCTCGATTGGAACGAGTGGTTATTTGAGTTAATGTTGCCTTTCTATCTGCTTGAACCAGTCTGGCCATTCTCCTCTGACCTTTGGAATCAACAAGGCATTTCTGCCCACAGAACTGCCCATCACTGGATATTTTCTCTCTTTCAGACCATTCTCTGTAAACCCTAGAGATGGTTGTGCTAGAAAATCCCAGTAGATCAGCAGTTTCTGAAATCCTCAGACCACACCGTCTGGTACCAACAACCACACCCCGATCAAAGTCACTTAAATCACCTTTCTTTTCCATTCTGATGATCGCTTTGAACCGCAGCAGATGGTCTTGACCATGTCTACATGCCTAAATGCAATGAGCTGCTGCCATGTGATTGGCTGAATAGAAATTTGTGTTAACGAGCAGGTGGACAGGTGTACCTAATAAAGTGGCCAGTGAGCGTGGATTTCATACGCAAACGCACACAGACCATGCTCTCAAACCCCTCCCCCCATCCAGGACATCCCTTTGTGGCCTGTCTAAGCCTTCATAATTGAAGACAAAAAAAACATTAAAAAAATATTATTATAATATTTAATCCACAGCAAGAGTCCCTTTTGGGGGGTTAGTTGGCAGACCCTGCAAAAGCAAAGTAAAATATCATGATATACATATAAATTTAGCAGGAAATCTACAAAAAAAATCAACTTGGTTGTTTGATTAAAAGTAGAGTCAGACATCCTCTGTTTGCATCATACATTTTCCTAATCCCATTGTGCAAAGTCATGTGAGAGTTACCTAAGCATCATTTGACTTGTGTGTGAGGTTTGGTACACGTATTTCGACATCTGTTTGCTAAATAACACCACATCCTGTCTGCACTCATAATAAGATAAATTCACACAAGAACCCTGAAAGGACGATCCAAACTTAGGTCATATTAATGACTCAGTGTACATCTGTCACCTGTCAGGGGGGAAACTTAACATTCAAACTTCAGAGAAGCTTAGAACATTTTTAAATAAAATAAGTAGAAGCCTAATGGAAATGTCACTTGTGTTTTCAATGATTTAGCAAATGAACTGCTAGCCCCCAACGTTTCATTATAATTACGGAATATGAACAGAATATTAAGAGTTTTTTGTGTGATCTTTGAACTCAAACATGCATATTTTTTATTATTTAAATTAAATTATAACAAAACTATCAAACGGGTTAGCTAATAAAAGGGCGACATCCGGAGAGACTTCACTTTACCTTCAAATTTAAAGGCCCGACGTTAGCATGACGGGCTTTAGCCGTTTGTCTCGGTTAAGCTAACAAACATCACAATTTTTTTTTAAAGAAACGTTACAATTAGATAGATTAAATGTAATTGAATGTTCAGGACGTGGAAAAAGATCAAATATCAATAATGAAGATAAAGAAAATATGTAACAACGCCTGCTGACGAACTCACCCGAACGGCAATTTTGCTCGGAAAGTCCCGAACATTCCGGTGTCGTCACTTCCGAAAATCACGCGTAAAAAAAAAAAAGTCTTTGAACTAAGGTCTCAGTTTTCAAACCCAGAGGCTCGGTTCTGATCGGTCCCCCACATGAGTTCCAAAGCCGTATTCATAACGGACTGCGGAAAACTATTAGTCTCGCGACAGTAAATAAATGGCAACATTTTTAGAAAAAGAAAAAAAAGTTGGCTGTTTGCGTAGCTGTGAAGCTTATATAGGCTTTTCTTTTGTTTTGTTTTTTACCGGAACGTCTATTTTAATACAAACGCGAGCTATGCCTACAATGCAAACAATTATCTAAAACTTACTTACACATTGAAAGGAAACGTTTAAAGAGAATAATACGTCGCATTTGCTATCAGCAGCAATAGACAGGAAATCGCTAACAAATTTGTCGTAAAAAAAATAGACGACATAAAAAATACGACATATAATAAGCCAATATTATTTAATAAAACAATGTAATATTTAATTTAGGTATGCATGTACTTACTCGAATTCTATGTTGAAGGCAGAACAGAAGCAAAAACTGACTTGAACCTGAGTTCCGTTGAGTTTATATAAGGATGGAAAACCCCTATGACTCAGAGGTGGGCTATCCCAAGCCTAGGATTTTCACAAAACTCCTGTTGCTGGTATAGAACCAGTATGCATAGCGTTTAAACAGAGGACTGAAAGATGTAGTGGATGAGTGTCAGTCAGCATTCATTAAAGGAAGAAATATCCATAATCACATCAGGTTGGTAATAGATTTTTTGGATTACTGTGACTTTGTTCACCCCGATATAGTTTGATATTATATCTTGATTTTTATAAAGCATTTGACACATTGGAGCATTCCTTTTTAATCAAAACCCTGACATTTTTAGGATTTGGTGATATCTTAGATGACCCCACCCTTACATTGACGTGTTCTCCCTACCATGACAAAGGTGGATAAAGGTGGAAAGATTTCATGTAATCCATGGACACCAGTGAAGATCACAAATCATTGAAGAAAAAAGGTTCAGAGCACTGTCTAGTGGGTCTAGATGACCCAACTCCCAATGTTAAGGTGCCTAGGATAGCATAAGGGTTAATCACTTTTGATTTCAAACACTCTTCTTTCCCCTCACCTGTAATCACTTCTTCAGTCTCTCTCACAAAGCAGACCCAAAAATGACCAAAACGTGAGCAATATTTTAATGTGAGTTTTGGCAGTTGGTTCTTAGAATGCAAGCCAGGAAAATAGAAATTGAAAATATATTAAATAGGTTCCCAATGAACATTTGTATCCTTGTGTTTTAAGGAAATAAAGGAATTATTAATTATTGATAGTTTTCTTCTTAGATGAGGCTTCTGGTGGTGAAGCATAAGCTGAAGCTCCCTCATGAGGACAGAGTGAGCTGTTGGAGTCTTAATGCCATCCAGTTTGAACTCACTAAGTCATGTGTTTCAAATGCTTTCTATTTGTAGTTTATTTAACAAAATTTTAGACATATAGAATTTTCTCATTTTGTATTTTTGTTTTTCACTTTTCACATCTGGACATGGCCCTCAGTGGAAAGACACAAAAACAAGTATTGCTCAAGGTCTGCACTGGAACCTTTTCCTGATCCTACAATTACACAGTAATGTAGTTCTTCATCAAGGCCAGAAGCGCACAAGTCTGTTAGGTTGTTAGAAGGAACTTACATGCGGCAGGAATTGTTCATCAGTGTTGGTCTGAGGGCACGTTCCAGCCAACTCTGTGGAGTTTTCCAGCACCTCCTTCTCCTGAGCCTTTATCTTCAGAAAGTGCTGTTTTTTTTGTGGAAACTTCTTGGTTGGTCTCAGTGTCTAAAAACAGATTTCCTGCTGCACTGGAGGACTACAGGCATTGACCCCGCACATTATGAAGGCCATGGAAAGACTGGTTTTGGCATACCTTGTGTTCATCACAGGATCCATTGCAGTATGTGTATCAGCCTCATATTGGGGATAACGATGCAATCATCCATATGCTGCATACGGCTTTACACCTGACTGGACATCCCAGAACTTTTGTCCACATTCATGTTCTTTGACTTCTCCAGCAGTGCCAGGCTGCTGAAAAACAAACAGGAAAGTGTGCAGGTGGATACTTCCCCTGTCTCTTGGTTAAATAACTATCTGACAAGAAGAGCAGAGTTTGTGAGACTGTACAATCGTGAGTCTGGCTATCTGATTAATACTATCGGGGCCCCCAAGGGAACTGAGCCGTCCCCCTTTCTCATCTACCAAAGTACTGCACTGAGTTGTGTCCTCTCCAGAAATTCTCTGATGTCACAGCCATGGTGGCACGTGTGAAGGGAAGAACTGAGACTGAGGGACGTGATCAACCGCTTTGTTACATGGTGAATGGAGAGCCAGCTGCAGTTAAACGGAACAAAGTTGAAGGCTGTCTGAGGCTGGACACTCTTCCACAAGGCCACTGAACTGGTAAACTTGTGGCCCTGGAGGAGGTGGAGACTAGGGTTATGCAAAATCTATCCCACCCGCTGCACAAAATGCAGAGGAGGCTTAACCTTCAACAATGGGATTCTTCAAGGAACTTTATAACAGAAAATCTTTCACAATAGCAGTAATAAATCAATTTATTTAATTCAACCCTTAAAAGTAAATAAACAAATTAATTACTTTATAATTTGTTAGCACGTATTGTGAATTTGTAACTATTATTTTTATAAGATTTTCTGTTGATTATATTATTTTTATAAAAAATACTATTGTTGATACTGTTGTTGAGCTATTGTAGCAATCCAGTTTTCCACATGGAATAAATAAACTGTTCTATTCTGGTCGGTCTTATCTGATAAAAAAAAAAGACTTTGAGCAACATTTTATTTCAAGACGCCCAGATGAAGAAACTTGTCTCCATACATCCTCATTGCTATAGCATCTCCCACATCTGTCCTAAAGATGATGGACGCTGAGCGATGCAGAACTCTAACCCTTACCCACAATTATAGTGGATAAAACAAAGGGACATGGCTGGTTTTCACATTTTTATAGTTTAAATACAAGCAAAACCAAAATCCCTTATTTCAGTTTATGAATCATAAAATATCCCCCACTAAATGGAAAAAAATTGAACACATAATGAAACATTATATTTAAAAGTTTATTAAACAGGAACTCTTGAAAATGATTACAAAGGATTTTATATAAAACATGCATAAACAGATATAAAAAAAAATCAAACCTGACTGCCACAAAAGTCTGTAAATAAGTCAATAAACATCATATGTAATTCATATAGCAAATGACATGCATGCTACGATAAATAATAATCTAGTTAGTGCTTTTCTTCACGAGCCGCACATTGACTGTAAGAGGAATACAAACTTTGTTTTTTTTGTTTTTTTTGGAGGGGGGGGGGGGGGGGGGCTGTGACTTAAGGCTTTTATCTCTGCAGTACCTCAGCAAGATGAATTATTTTTCAAATTAGGCCTGATTGGGAAAAAACGTATGAATAATACATTATCTTTTTAAATTGTGGATAGTACAAGCATAAAATAGAAACAACCAAACAGATAAAAAAAATTGATGATATATTTGTTGTATAGGAGGTAGTATAAAAGATGGATACTTATTGCTGATTATGTTTGGAACTGACATAAACTCCTTCCCCAAATTGTGTTGTTTTTATAAAGTTAAAATACATTAAAAAAAGTCTATTTTCTTCACGTTTAGTCACAGAGGATTATGTTTCCTGTAGAGTGACATTAACAAATCTTTGCATAATTGACAAATTAAGGATGTTTTTTTGAATTGTTCCTGTATGTAGTGAACTGGAAAGTCCACAAAATGGTGGGTCCAATCTGCTCCTTATCAATTCAGAATTCAAAATGTAACTAAGACAAATACTTAAATGATGTTTCCTAGACTAGATTTTTAATACTGAATATTTGAGTCTCTCTGATTTGTTTAATCCTTGAATGTCCTCCAGATGATACGATTCCTCACCAAATTGACGGTTTACGTTGCAAAAGGGCAAGACAAAGAGCAAATGCACACTTTATGAAGCCAGTTTTAACATATCAATTAATGTTGGGGTAAAAAAGTGATGTAAATACGATTTGTAAAAGTTTTATATCACTTCAAAAGTTAGAGTTTCCATGAGATGAAACTCAGAACTTTAAATGGCAAAATATGGTAAAAAGAAGCTAAAATAAATTAACAAGGGAAATATTACAATTGAGTTTTGAAGTTGATGATAAGCAATGATATTGTTTCAAAGTTTATATTCAACGGTAGGCACAGTCAAACTGCATCAACAGGGTCAATATATTAGTAATTTCCTAAGACAGAAAGACTTTTGCATTATTTCTGAATGGCGGTGGGTCAGTTTGGGGGGAAAAAAACTGCAAACAACACGACCAAAGAAGTTTTTCTGGCAGTTTCTGAGGGGAAATCCTGTTTGTGTCGGTCTGCATGACATCGATCATGAGTTCATTGACTGAAGACATCCTTTGTGTGAAGCAAAGATGACTCAAGACTCAGAAGTCATTGTCAGTTCTCTGGTATTTTTGAAGGTGCTTAATAAAAACTTTGATCTGTCGGCTCAGACTGAGACTTTCTGCTTCAAGAACACCTTAGCATAAAACATTTGCAAACTTTTATCACTGACAGATTGGGAGCAAAGATCAACTCCATTAGTGTTAAATTTTCTTCAAGCTTACCACCAGGGGGCCCCCTTTCACCCCTTTATGCCCGTCTTTGCAGTATTAATAGTTTCTGAGCTTATACCTTGGCTGGAGCTAATCAATTTCTAAAAATAAAAGTTACTGTGTGCAGATGGAGCAACGTGTCACCATTTGATCCTGTAGGCCAATATTTAGCTTTAAAAAAAAATAATTTGCAGCATCATTGCTATGTACGAATTTTTGGTAACGAGTACAGAAACCACTTTCCTCAACTCTGTGGTAAAAAATAGTCTGTTACAAACCCTTCCTAACTGTTGGAAACAGTTATTAAAAATAGATGTGACATGCTCAACCAGAGGCAAAGCATCAATTAAGCTTAAAGGCCAAAAAAAAAAAAAAAGAATCATAAAGATGTTGATCAGCTTGGCATCACTGTGAAAGCAGACAAGAAAAAAAAAAACAAGCTGCTTACCACCGTGTAAGACTGTCGCTTCACTTATTCCTGTGAGTAGAGTTAGCATCCATCACGCAACTAAATTATGTTCTGTACCAATTTTGAATCCAAAAATACTCCAGAACTCGCAGTCATGTTACGGAGACGTGATGGAAAGTCATGCCTGGCCTGGTGGCTGTGCCCTGTGCCTATAGCCAGGTGAGCAGATTGTCCCTGTCCATGTGTGAGCCGGAGAGAACAGTCTCCATATCCATCAGGAGGTCTGAGCTCAGACCTTCAGGGATGCAGGGCATCAGCTCCTCGCCTTCACTCATGGGGAGCATCGGCTCCTGCAGGGCCATCGATGGGGGTTCGCTGGGGTCACCTGACCGGGAGAAAAATAAACAAGACCCTATGAACTCCTTTTCCTTGCACCTAAACTGTATTTTTATGCAACACAAATGTTTACCAAAGCACAGCTTTTAAATCTAGGTTATACTTCAGGGCCTCTACCACGCAAAATAAATATTTTGAGCTTTTAAGTGTACCATAATATTAATTGCTAACAAAAATAAACCCCAACGCAGTAATTTGATCTGTTCACACATCCGAGTATCCCTATAACAAGAGCACCAGCCCTTCCCAACCCACAGAAACGAGATAAGGTAGACAAGTTAGAACCGCCCCTTCCAGGAAGAGCCTGCGCTGCCAGCATAGACCCCAGGCTAACACGCACACCCACTTTCTTTGTGAAGCTAGTGGTGATCGGCTAAACTCATTTCCTTTTTATTGCACAATACGCACATCCATCTCTGCAAATGTTTGGATGTTGTTTGCTTTCATTGGTGACCCGCACATACGCGAACGAGGCCGATTCTAGGTTGACCTCATGAAATGGGCGCCAGCATCAGAGATCAACCACATTACTTCGGGGTTGTAAAATAACTCAATAACATAACTAATATTTAATTTTATTTAACTTATTTTGTGTGCCAAAGGGAATATATTAACATATATATGCATATTGTTTGCAATAAAAAGGACCTACCGTCTAAGCTTAATAAATTCAAGAATGTAAACCCCAACCCTGTCCAAACTCAAAAATTCAAACCGTCCAAACTCCTAGCTCTACTGGTGCAGCATTCAAAGGGCTTTCAATCATTATTACTATTGTTTATAAATATTTAGATTTTTTACCCATAATGACAGATAACATGCATACTGTACCTGTGTGTATTTTTATCCTCTTTTAATTAATAATTGTTTTTACTTTCCAATCAATTAATGACCAATAATCCTAACTAAATTTGATATATCTATCTTCAGATATATATTTCTTTCGTCTTCTTTAGTTTTTCTTTGTTTTAATTGCTTGAAATAAACCAGTTCCAACAATCAGAAAGTGATTTCCTTGCAAACCACAAAAACAGTTTTGTGTGTTTCAGTGCGTTACCAGTATCCATGTGATCCACAGGGCTCAGCATGTGGTCGTTCGTGCGCGGCAGGCTGCTGACGCTCAGACCGCTGTCCGTGCTCTCATTGCGAGAGTGAGCTCTGAGGAAGAAAAATGACAAACATTTTGGAAAACACTGTGAGGATGGCTCATCATGTGCAGTTCACAGACCAACAGTGGAGAGCAGAGACAAAAGGTTTGTTGAGCGCTCACATGGTGTTCGAAGGATGTGGTTGAGAAAACTGTTGAAAACCATAAGCTCTTCAGAAGTTCAAAACCTTATTGTCATAAATTGTGTGTTGGGAGTGGCTAAATCAAATGCACCCTTCCCTGTTGCCTTTGGTTCCATCTTCTCAACTAAGAGTTTCCTGAAACCACTGATCATTCTAACACATAAGCTTAAGTCTAGTCCAGCAGCCTAAGGGTTGTTGGTAAATTTCCTCAGTTTAAATATCTCTTTGTGGTCCGTTTACAACATTTCTTTTAACATGAGGTCACCCCAGTGATTGGGCTTGGTTATAGTTGTTGCATTTTTTTAACCTAAATAATGACAAAGTGAAAGAACCTTCCCAAGTAAACATTGTTGAATGCTCTCATTTAATCCACAATGTACTTTTCTATAGGGCTCCCAAAGCACGATAGAGCTAAACAGACTAATCATGACACTACCGCCACCACATTTTGTAAATCGGGTGTTTTTCTTGCTTTGCAAAAAAGTTTCATTTTAGCGTATCTGCCTTTCGTAATACATTTTGTAATGGCCTGCTAGTTCATAAAATTCAGCAGATCATGGGGCATGGTGGGGGGGTTTGTCGCTTTCTCTTAACCTTAAACTTTGTTTTGCATTCTACTGATTCTAGTTGTTCCTGCATATAGAGACAACGGCTACTGCTATATGGCTGTAGCTTGGTTTCTCAAAGCATCAGAGAGCAGACCGCCTATTCACAAAAGAATATTTCTTTTCATAGTAAAACTGCTAAACAGGCTGCATAGTGGTATAGTGGTTAGCACTCTCACTTCACAGCGAAAAGGCCCCTAGTTCAAGTCCTAGCTGGATCCTCTCTGTGTGAGTTTTGCATGTTCTCCCATGTACATGTGTGGGAACTCTGGCTGCATCCCACAGTCAAAGAGATGCTACATATGAATATTTGATCTAAATTACCTCACTTAAGTGTGAGCGTATGTGGTTCTGTCTCTGTGTGACCCTGTGACGGACTGGTGAACTGTCAAATGTCTAACCTGCCTTACCAAGAATAACTGGTAAAGAAAAATGGATGGAAGAAACCGGTCTATAAAAAACAAATAGAGAGATATATACACAAATTAACAGTTAAAACAATGTAGAACTGTCAATTCTACAAGGTAGACACTAGCTTTGTTTCCATTAACTCTGAAATTGGATTTGTGATACTACATTTTCTTAATGGAAATGTGATCATTTTGCTGGAAATGAAAAACTCCCATTTATCGATAAAAAAAGCTTTTGTGCTTGGGGGAGGTGGTTTTTGAGGCGTAACAAAATTGACAAAATTAGCAAAACTGCAATGGAGACACTATTTTCAAATTAAATGAGTCAGATAGCGATTGCAATGCAATGCACTTCTTGGTAGTAACCGGCTGCCTTGAACTCAGCACAGCGGGCCACAAGATGTCCCACAGCAGCAGACAAAAGGTGAGCGTGTCATGGGGAATTGTTGGATCCACAGCTCCTCTGTAAAATCACCAACTATGATATCCCAAAATGGCTTCATCCGTAGCTGCTCTCACGTGGAAGCGGCTTGACACTCCATAGCCTGAATAAGACGCTGACGCCTCTTTCGATAGATGATAATAAGCGCTAGTGATGTGGCAGAGATAAAAGGTATCTGCTGTAAATTAAAGTACTGCTCACATCAGTCACCATGTTTTTTGTATGACTTATTGTGTGAGTTGGTATGTGTTTGTTCACATAATTATGATTTAATGGGAGCAGTGTAAATGTATTTTTTTGACATTTCTGTAATTTTGATAAAGTTTTGCGCACATGTGTAATGGAAATACAGCTTGTAACTCAGTCACTTAACTACAATAGAGATCACTGGTCATGTGACTGGGTGAGTATTTCTAGAGTTGCCATAGTTTTCTACAATCTTTGTAACATAATAGTTGTAGCGTTGCCGTGTTGAAATCCAGTGCTAAAACTCCATCAATTGCACCAGGAAAGTGTCTGCAATTTCTTTTTATAGGTAGGAAACCTGCCTATGTTGTATGCTTTTATTGTTGTGTGTGCGGTTTTTGCCTTTTCCCCACATTGGGTGGCAGTAGAAAGGTGAACCAGTTGGAGAGAATAGACAGCCACAGGTGAGGTAGGAGGTTTTAGTTGATACAGGTGCAGGAAGGATACACAACTCTGACTGATATTACGCTAAAAGGCTATGACTTGGAGATTCATTGGAAAAACATTACATTTTGTCATAAATGTGTAAAAAAAGACACAAGGAGCTGGGGTAACAGTTAAAATAAAGGGAACTTAATACAATTTGAACAATTGCTGTGGACAAATCTTGTTTTTTTTTTACCTTGTCCTATTTTTCTTTAAAGCATATGTCTAAAAAAATTATTATGTCATCTGTATATTTAAAAACAATTCTTAAAAAATCTATCAACACAAAACTGAAGTCACTTTTCAACCTTCCCTTGTGGATTTTACAATAAAGCAGGTGTCTGTCTTATGCTACATTCACGGTGAATTCAGCAATGCACGTTCAAATGACCACTTCCAAGGAAAAAATTAGTTGTAAACGCACATATAAATGCGCATTTCAGCCTAAAAAATATATATAATGCATTCCCACGTTGCTACACACGTTTTTCAGTCGTTTTTCGGGCTCTATGTACACAACATACGGCCACTGAACGCACGTTGAAAGCTATACCAGTTCATCTTTGAATCAATCAGAAACTCGGGTGCCAACAGGGAGGTGGCAACAGTTTCAAAACACAGCCGTATCCATGTTCAAAAACTCTTATTTCTTGAAAATATGCTCTACATGGTAATATGTTAAAAAAATTCAATAAACAAAACTGATCATGGAGGAGATATTAATAATTGTGGTTTGTGCCTGACCAGAATTCTATGAGACCAAGTCTTTCATATATCAGAATAGAGTTGTGAAAGAAAACACCTGGAGCAAGATTCATGAGCGCTTCCTGAATGCACATCACACACCCTGAGTGTATGTAGCTTCAATCATCAAATGCAATTATATACTGTTGCCATTTTACACAAGTAGCACTGTTGTATAACCCTAAAATATGATAAAATGACCCCCAAAAAATGTCACAACGTAACTCTTTAGCCCACAAATAACAATTATTAATATATTTTCCACTTTTTCTCATGACGTTTTTGACAATTTCTCTTGTTTAGGTGGCCATTTTGAAATTTCCACAATATCCTAATTTGTAATTAGACAAAGAAAGGAAGTGCTCTTTCTCTAGTTTTCATTCTACAATTTAAACATTTTAAACATTCATTTTTACAACAACAACAAAAAAAGTTAGAATAGCTAAATTACTTTTTTTTATGCCACCAACTGACCATGACTTAGTTATGATTAAAGGTGTTTTTACATCGGGATAACTGAGCAGATTCCAGTTGAATGGGCTGGAATTAGTGTAAAATAAAGGTTCACTCCTTGATTTGGTTTAGGGTTTGCTTTTCAAAGCAGACTAAACCACCTGCAGATGCCCTACAATGCTTTTAGATATACACTTTTTGGCTCTCTATTTCCCCCTCAAATTGCACAGAGTTTGTCACTTAATTTTGGGAAATGAAAAGTCTTTTCTTTCACACTCTGGAGCACTGTACCCGACTTTATTTTGAAAGTTTGAACAAAGCAAAAATCATAGTGACACGATGTAAAAGTGCTCTAAGACTCACCCGTTCATTGCAGTTTCATGGTTTGGGGCTCGGATCCTGGCATCCACTGATGGGACAAGTACCTGACCGCTCCTGTCGTGGTCCAAACCAGCAGACATTTGGTTCCTTCCTGCTCCTTCCTGTCACACAAATAAGAGTTCTGCATGTGACTTCATGTGATCAACAGCCATACAAGCAACAACCCAAAATTTCCTAGAGTCCGGTCGTTTTGGGGCAGCGGCCTGGTTTATTTGACCTCTGACCTGTTGTGTGACTTGTGGGGGCGCGCCTTGCTTGCATCTGAGCTTTTCCTGCCTTTGCATTGCCAAGCTGAGGACACCAGGGCTCATTTTCTGAGCTGCAACACAATATTCATGCAGAAGAAGAAAAAAACAAACATTTGTATGACTAATGTCTTTCCAGGGTGAGAGAACTCATGAATTCAAAAAACTCTGAGACCGTTTCCTTCTTTGTTGCAAAACAGCAACCAGTGATGGTGAACATTAGAACAAAAGCTTTCTAATTGACAAACAAGAATTGTCAACTCAGGAGACACAAATTTGATAGTGTGCTACCTAGACGCGGGTCGACCCATGTGGTGGTCTTATTTATGTGATCGATGTAGTACATCTCTCCCTCTGGAGTCACAGCCTGCTCCCAGCCTTCAGGCAGTGGACCTGAATAGCAGCGAAATACACAGTGAGAAGGCAAATGGCAGATGGAGCGCATGAAGTGCTGTGTGAAAGAGTAAAGTCTGGCCCACGGCCTCAAATGTTTGTGCAGCTTCAGGTTTGCAGAGGTTTTATGAATAGAAGTGGATGTTAGTGGGGATATCAGTAGGATATTTGTGTATTTCATCATTTCCAACCTGGGTTAAGTTTAGTCCTGTCGATGTGAACCCACGCTGATACCAACACGCAGAGAAATGACTAATAGAGGGGTTTGAAAGCAGGTTTTGAAGGGTCTGTTCAGTCCGACAGCATCACAGCACAAAAGCTTCACAAATGTTGGCCTTCATCTACTGAGATTCACCAAAAGTGCTGCAGCACTGTCTCTAAACACATGTAAAGGTGAAACATTAACACAGCTGAAGATATATAAACAGACAAGAAGTGATTCTGCCAGCTGCGCTTGAAAAAAACAACACTTTTAGCTCTTTCTCCTGTATCAGATTGAAAAAAAAGATTTTTTTTTTAATATCTGAAAAAAGTTGTTTAATTAAGGCTTATATGTCTCTGTGTTGACCTGCGGTGGACAGGCAGACCATCCAATTGTTGGGACAGGCTCCAGCAACACCGTGACCCCAAAATGGGATTAAGCGGTTTAGAAAATAGATAGATGGATGTCTAATTAGTTGGTTCAGACTTTTAGATTTCAACATATTGCTGAGCCATTAATTTTTGTCAAGTGATAAAACATACTCATGGCATCATACTAACCTTTTTTTTTTAAACAAAGGATAATACAACAGGGAAACGTTGAATTATTTGTGTGTGTGTTGGGGGAGTTGCATATGCAAACAATGGCGCTTGATCCGAATCTAGCTTCAGCTACCTTTGTTTTTCCAATGAGCTTCAATCTGGAAATTCAAATTACTAGTTAACAGGCATTAAAGGATAATTGAAGCATTTTTCTGGACTCGACTAAGTTAACTTTGTTGAGCTGAAATGTTCTGCAGCATTAAAGTCCATCATGACAGGTGATTGCCACCTTTTTTAATCAGTAAGACTGCTAGTGTCTTGCAGTAGTCCACAAAAGCGTGTTAAGCATGAAGCTGTTTTTCTGCAGACTGCTGCAGTTGCAATGCCTCATGCAGAGAGTTTAACATAAAATGACTGGGATATAGAAAGAAAATCCAAGGATTTGAAGACCCAGTTCAATGAAAGTTGGGTTTTTTTTTTTTTTACATGTTCTGGTGGCGTTCTTTCTCATAATTGAGTACTTATTTTAAGAAAACTAAGCTCAAACTTTGAGTATTTCTTTATTCAAATTGTTTTGAATCAGGAGCTTAAGGCAAGATACGGTTTTAAAGAGATCGTATTTGTGACGTAGAAAATACGATGGGCAGCCTCAAGCTTCCGCTTCTCAGCAATGGGGAGGGGAAGGGGGGCGGAGTTGCTGCAAGCCAATTTAGAGGCAAATTTGGAATTACCAACTGCCGCTTTGCAGAAACTATTTTCTAGAAAACAACACAGGTTTTTGATGGACGAAAACGTCTTGATCATAAATAAAGACCATTTGGAACACTTTTACAATAGATCAAAATATGATCGGAGTGGGACTTTTAAGAACTCTGACCAAATTAATCTTGGCATCAGGGCTGGATTTTTAACCCAGTAGTCAGGCAAAAGTACCGGTACTCTAGTCTACTTTTGGAAATGGAACCACCTATGTCCCAAGTGTCAAACTCAAGGCCCTCGGGCCAAACGTGGCCCTCAATGTCATTTTATGTGGCACGCGAGAGCATAAAAGTTTTTCATTTCTTAGAAATAAAAATAAATATTGGGGTGTATTTATTCATATCTAGGGGGAATTTGACTTGAAATATTGGATTCGGCAACTATACATTAGGACTTAAACACTGTCCATATAACCTAACCTGACAGAATCAAATCTAAAAGGATTTATGCTAAAGTACCAAGCAAACATATGTTTTTTATGCATCTGTAATTGTCACTTTAAAAAGTTATAATAAATAAATAATGAGTTATTTAACATTAAGGAGTAGTTACGTTTAGTTTTCATTACATTTAGTTACATGTGTAAGTTATATCAGCCATGCTGATGTGGCCCTCGGTGAAAACTAGTTTGACACCCCTGATCTATAATTGCACGAGGTTATCATTTCATCAACCCAGGTCTCATCAGTTTGATGCTTTTAGCTGTTGGAGTTTGAGTGAACAGACTCTTAAAATGCTTTCAAACCATGATTACAACAGTCTAATTGGTTAGACTTCCTTCATTTGGGTGTGAATAAGCGTTCCTCCAAGCCCGTATCTCCTTTTAGCACTTCCATCATACCACTGGACTTTAATGTGAGCGCTCATTTCCCACTAAACTTCCCAGAGGCAGGGATGAGGAAACCAGGAAGAAATCCCAGGGAAATAACACCCAGCAAGGATCTGACCCTGAAGATGGAGCGCAGCTACAAAAAGGAAGGTCCAAGCTTGAGACAGAAGCAGGGCATTTAGATGAGACTAAGAGCAGTGATACCTGACTCCAGGTTGACGCTTTGTGCTTGTGTGGTGGGCGCAGGGTTGCTGAAGGAATGGGAATGGACCGGGGCGTTGGCGATGGGATGCTGAGCCGACTGGAGCTGCGAGAGACGAGGGTCGAGCCACGTGGTTGTCTTATCCAGGTGACTGCAAACACACGACAGGTCTAAACAGGTCTGCATCTGTTGAACCACTGTAACCTAAAGGGTTTCAGCTCGGACCTGCTTTACCTGAAGAACCAGATGCATCTACACTCAGACAAATGCCACTAACTGCGCTTCTGTAAACCTTTGACAGGTGTGTGAGCTGTCAAGACACCAAACTAGTCGTCAAACTAGTTTAAATCTACCCGATTATGACAGAGGCCCTATTTTTTTTAACACCTTGAGAAATGGATGAAACTCATCTGCTCTTTGGTTACAAAGCTTATCTGTTTAAGTGGATGACAGATAAAACTGTTTGTCTTAGAAGATCTAAATAACTTTACTAATATTAAAGAATCCTCTTGCACCAATCATGACCAACGTGTTTTCTAGAAACTGCCTCACAACAAAGAACCCGCTTTAATGAAACCTGCAGAGCAACCGATGCAAGCCGGTGATAAACCCAGAGGAAGACCTTACTTCAGGAAGTATCGTTGGCCAGTGGGAGTTTTGGCCATTTCCCAACCAGGGGGGAGTGGCACATCGTCAGGTATGATCGATGTCGCCGCGACATCTGCTGCTTGGGTGGAGAGGGAGTTGACGGGGAGCGCAGCGGGGGCGGAAACCGTCCGGCTGTGATGGGGAGTGAGGGAACCACACACGCCTCCATCCGAACTGGCCTGACGAGAAACGGGCAGATTTGAAAAAGCATGCAGAGATTTTCCCAAACAGACATCAGAATCGCACCATAAGAGGATGGATGCAGGAGCTGAAACTGAAACCGTCACAACCAAATGCTGTCGTTGCTGTTAACATTTCTTTGCAGATGTTTTAAGAAAAAAAATCTAGGTTTCATTAAAATCTAGAATTAAAACAAATCAAAAAACACATTTATCGCAATAAAAATTCTTTTGGTTTTTAATTGGACATGTTGCTGAGATGTTTGGATAAAAGAGTCTGCAGGTTTTCTAAAAGGAAATCTGGATGTTTTTGTAACCATAAATGACATGAAGGCACGACAAATCAGATCCAAGTAAGACCTGATGAGTGCAATTGTTCCAAAGTTTCAAAGCTGTCACACAACCTAAGACTTCAATAAAATCACAGCAACAAGGAAATCCATTTTTTTTAATTATTAAACCTTCAGATCATGTTTTTATGGATTATTGTGAATTATTTATATATATTCTTTATCAGCCAACAACTTCTGTCCCTAATGAACGTTGAGAAAAGTTTCAAGTAAGTGGATACTTTCATTTCATGCAGATAGAAACAAAAAGGTTCTGTGTAAAAAACGAATCTGCTGGTTTGAACTGGCTCCAGATTTTGCATCTCAGCATCCATTTCTCTACAGATCTTCACTTAAAGCAGACTATATATATGGTTTACTGAGGCCATCTAAAGCCTGTCAGTGCCGGTGAGCAGCTACTATTTGGGAGAGGAGATGGTTCTGCAGAACCAGAACCAGTACTTGTCTGGAGTGTCCGCGGGGCTCTGGGGGCTTGAAGAAGGAGTCGGGCAGCTTCCTCATCCTCATCGGAACCGACGACGGCTGCCTGGACGCCTCGCTGGGGTTCATCACCCTACTGAACAGGGCCTCCAGCTCCTTCTGCGAGTCCCCGCGGACGTGCACGACCTGCCGTCCGCTCCGGTGCGCGTCCATGTCGCCAGAAGTCGGAGTCGAAGCAAATCTCCAAAAAACAAAACAAACCCCTTAAAGAAAATTTCAGTGGAGCAAACAGGAAAAAAGTTGGAGACTCGGAGCGCAGCAAGCGCGCAACTTATGATCACATTTGTTTACACTTTCTCCCCCACCCCCCACCCTTTTTTTCCCCTTTTTTCCCTTATTTTTTACGTCTGTGCGTGTTTGTTTTTCTCTAACTTCACTAAAGTAAATCAGCTGTTTGGGGGGAAAAAACCCCCACAAAAGCCCCAACCTAAACAGGCGTTTTGACGCACGGATCGCCGACAAAAGTTTGGAGAGCAGTTCCTGACTTGCCTCCCACATACCTTCAAGCAGCCAGAGCGTTTCCTCTCCGGAGTCCTGCAGGAGCCAGACGGGCTTGTGCGCTCCTCAGACCTCAGCGAAATCAAACCCAGAGAGTCCGAGGGGAGAAAAGGGCCTCTTACGAAAGAAAAATGAAATAAAGGGACTTCGGAGGGGATAAGGCTTTCTCCGAGATCTCCAAACTTTTCTCACATCCAGATTCATGTGATAGCGCGCAGGGGCGGGGTTGAGGGTTTAAAGCTGCCGCAGTTGCACTAAACAGATTTGTAAACCATCATTGCAAAAAATTTAAATGAAATAAATTTACATAAAAGCAAAAACAAAATTTGATCTCCATAATTTCATCCTTTTGATAGTGGTCAATACTTCATTATTAAATAGTACAGTTTTATGCAGTCAGCATATTTTATTTTCCTCCACTTTTTAAACTTTTTTCCCCTTTAACTTAGTTTGATGAAGAATAAAAAAAAAAAAATAACGAGATTCCTTGCTGAAGATATTTTCTCTGTGGGTCTCCTTTTTTCTTTTGGTGGGGGTGGTGGTGGTGGGGTTGGGAAAGGGAAATTGGGAAGTTGTGCTGAGAAAACATCCGCCCCTGAAGAGGCCAAGCCAGCCGGAGCCTGTTTGTTCCACGCAAACGCGCCCTCTGCTGCCCTCTGGTGGAAGACATGCAGCACCGACGCTGCAGCTCATGGAAAGCAGAAAGCGTTTTTCCAGTCTTCTCGTTGAGTATGTGTCGTTCCAAAATTAATAACAGTAATGATCTGTACGTGTTGCACGCACTACAAAGTTTTTAAAATAACAAAAAAAGCTGGATTAATTGAGCCTTTAGGATCTCAGGTGAAGATACTTTTTGGCCCTTTTGGAGTTTATACTGCCTAAAAGTGGAATGACTTCACTGAGGACAAAGGCTAGCTGGGCCAATGTTTATACAGGGCTCAGTTTCCTTTGGAGTCCATCTAGAGGAAGATTTCAGGATCACTCTCACGTTGTGACACACGTCGGCACATATGTGCATTAATTCCTTTGGAAAGATAAACAGGAAAAGCATTACAGTGAATTATTGTGAGTTTTGAGTGGGGTAATCCACATCCAAATGTTAAATTTTTCAATATCTACTTCTCTTAACAAATTTTCAAACTCATCTTAAATATTTTTCCATAGGGCTAATAGAGATGAACTTTCCAACTTTTTCTGGTGTTATGTTTTTTATGGTGAAAACTAGGTGCATCTTGTTTTTATTAGTCTAAATACACCACTCTCAAAGACAGTTGAGTCAGGTTCAGGATTTTCTGCTGACATGCTTTAAGCTGCTATAGTTGAAACATTTTTTAACTTTTTTTTTGCAACTTTTTTTTGCAACTCTCTTTTACATCTCTCATATTTTCACAGAAAGGCTTCAAGTATTTTTTTTTGCTGTTTGCCCGTGAAGTCAAGTTGTTCAATTGTCATGTAAAACATTAAATCTGGAGTCACAGGATAATGATTCAGAGATGTATTTTTTTATTTGCTGTGATGGTCACAAACAGAAAAAGATGTTTTGGCTGCCTTGACAAAACTCAAGCAGTGAAAATTTCCCTATTTCTTTTTCCTGGGGTACCTCAGGGTCTAGTACTGGGCTCCCTTCTTCTTTTCTATACAGAGTACAGCCTTTATTCAACAATATTATCCTATTACTCATACCAGTACAAATTAGTACTTTAACGTACTTAGACCTGTGCTTCACATGTAGTGAGTTAACTGTAAACTGTGTTCATTAATTTTTTGTATGTCAAATCTTAAGAGATGTTGTCAAACAAAGTACATTTGTAGTACAGTGTCCCCCACTGTCATTTCAGTCCACCATGGTAAAAGTCACCAACCAAATGCCTCAATAAAAGCTTGCTTTCAGCGGTATGGGTGTGGACTTCCAACAAGCTCACTCCTGATTGGTGAAAACACTCTTTGGAGTTCTTGTACTTGGTATTGGTTTCTGTAAGTGTCCTGCACTTGTCAAGCTTTTATGTCCTTGCTTTTGCAACTTGCCTTTGAGGATGGTGACTGTGAAAACAAGGATAACAAAAAAAAATAAAAAATCAGCTCCTTTAATCTTTAGCTTCAATGCATGTATCAGTTGTTAAATCATGCATTAATCACTTTTTTATCAGTACAATTTTACATGTTTTTTTCCCTGGTCACTGACAGGCATAGACTGCTTTACAGGAGCATGTAATATTGCACAGATGCAGGGGGCCCTTAAGTTGCAGCACTAAGCTTTTCACATTCCTGCTGCTGACCATGGCTATAAACTCAGGTTGAGAGCAACAGCAAGTCTTTTCCTTGGCTTTCACTGCAAAGTTCTCCAACAAAGCCACATGCTGGAGCTGGGTTTTTTTTTTCCTGTGCTGCTTTTTTGTTCTCTCTGCTCCTTAAATGTACAGTTAACTGCAGTAATTGGCCTGACTATCTGGAAACCTGTTTCCAGACAAACGAACCAGGAGTTAAAGAGGAAAAACCGAGCACAAGACATCAAGAGGCACCCTGCCATTGCTATATCCCACCTTTAGCTGCAGCTCCCATGCAGAGACACAAGCAGAGATGAAATGTTCAATAAAACAGGAAGCACATGTTCTTTGCCACATCTGTTTTTCATGCTGAGGCAGGATATGAACTGTAAAACACTAAGAGAAACCAGAGTGAGTAACCCTTTCTCTACAGCTCCCAAAATCTGCTCATTCAGTTTGAAACATTTTTAAATTTCACTGACAAACTATACCCCCACCGCTTTTTTGTGTGAGTAGGTCACAGGAATTTACAGGAAAAGTGGGCGTGGTAGTTGTTGTTGCCCCCTCCCACTTTTTCTTGTTAAGACAGTGAGGAAAAAATGATTTCTGACGACTTCAGGCCGGGCACAGCAGGCTTCACAGAAATGCCAGACAAGCAGGCTTGGTGGAAAAGTCAGCAGAAGAGATGCAGCAGAGTCAGCTGATGGACAAAGACCGACCATCAAGTTCCTCAAGAAAATAATCAGCCAAAGTGAGATGATGTGGACAACTGTTCTCCTGCTGCTTCTGCCTCTTCTGTCTTCCACAGTATGTAGATGTATTTCCGTCTTTTACAACTTTATTATAACATGACACAGCTTAAAGCCCGACAGTTTATTTACCTGTCAGAGTACTAAGCTGCATTTAATCCGCATGACTCAAGATGAATATGATTGAAATGTATAACTTTTGATTTAGTTTTCTCAGTTTTACAGATTCTATTAAATGTTTAGTAAGATTATTTTAAAGAAATTGTATCTTCACTCACACATTAAAATTCTTGGGGTTTCCAAGTTGGGATATATTTTTGGGTTACTTTTTGGATCAACACCAGTTTTTTGGATAATGGTGGTTTTAATTTATATTTAATATATAAATATAAATATAAAAATATAAATATTATATATATATATATATATATATATATATATATATATATATATATATATATATATATATATATATATATATATATATATATATATATATATATATATATATATATATATAAAATAATTTTTCCTGAGTTTTCCCCCCCTCGGTTGAAGTAACCAAGAAAAAAGTTCTTTTTAACAGTGAAGTTGGGTCAAACAACCCAACCTGGGTTATTTTTTAACTATTTAGTTTTTAGTGTGTAGATTTAGTGAGGGTTTTTATAAAATTAAAGCATTGAAACAGCATTCAGATAACTTAAAATGCATACATTCTCTGCTGAGAGTCTTGCTTCTTTAACTTTTTTACCAAAGTAAAATTACATTAACTAATCCAGTTATTTGTTGTGTCAATAAATACAGTTTCTGAACAAGTAAAAACTATTGAACAAGGAAAAAAATGTTATAAATTGGTCTTCAGATATCATTGAAGCCCCTCATGGTTATAGATAACTCAGCTGGCTATAAATTAAGCTCTACCTGTAGATTTTTCTCTTTTTGTTGGTTGCTTTTCGTCCCCAGAACAAGACAAAACATGATCACTTGAACCAATCAGAAATTTTACCTGAGGACTTCTCTGACATCCTTGTCAAAACCCAGAAACCACCTGCAGAGGGCAAAGGTCAGGACACCTGCTCCATCCCATGTGATATCACTCTCAGACTGCTCCGAGATGAAAAACATTCCCTCTGTGGTAAAGTCTTTCTTTTGTTTTTACTGAATTATTGATGATATGATAAGTACCTCTTGAAATTATAGATGAAATTCAGCTGGAATTTAGTGGATTGAGACGGGAGAAGGTCACACACAGGTCCCAAGTTTTATCCTTTAAGACTCAGTTGTAATTTTTTGTTGATAGATTCAAACAAGTCAAGAAAATTACATCACAAAGTGACTTGAGGTCAGTTTATTAGAAGAATATATATATAGCAACTAAAGGTTAACCAAAATACTGCAGCACACACAGTAAAAAAATAATGAATAATAAATACAATAAAACAAAATATTTTGAAATTATAGATAAAAGCTAATGCAATTGTAAAAAGTTAATAGAATTCTGAAACTTAAACAAATTTAAAAGCCAGTGGAAAGGTAAGTTTTCAGTGAAGATTTTAAACCTGCAATAATTTAAGCAGCTATATTTTGTAGAGGAAGCGCAATCTATAGTCCATAGTTTTTGCAACATCTGGAAAAGACTGGATTTCAATTTTGGTGGAAAAACCTGCAGAAGTAACCGTAGAAAAGGGCCTCAAGGTGGCAGATTCCAGTTTACATTATCTGGATTTATTTGAAGCCAAAAGGTAAAGAATTAGGTATAAGCAGTTCATGTTTGTGTTCAGGTTAAGCTGTCAATACATACTCATTTAGTGACTTAAATAAAAGAACACTTTTATCCTGTACATTTGTGGTTACTATCATTTGTGGAGGCCAAATACTAAGAGCATATCGACAGGAGTTCTTTTAATCATGTGGTCAGTAACAGGCTCCTCATGGAAGCAAAAACGGTTCTGAGATGTACGTTTAGTTTTGATGTTTAAAATTAGTTTAGAGTTGGCTAATTCACAATAGTCATGGATGTCCTATCAGAAGATGCAGAAATACACGAATGCCCATTAAGAGAAGGCATTTTATCCATGATGAGGCCCCACAACATGAGAACTCAGTGAGAGATTTAGGTGTTAACCTAGACAGTAAACTTACCTTTCAGATCCACATAAATGACATTCCTTCTAGAGCCAATGCTCTTGATGCAATCTTTTTGATCTGGGTGCATGACCAAGTTTGAGCACAAGTCAAATCTTATACAGATCGTTTAGAAAGGGTAAAACACGAATTTCTAATGTGGTCATCAACCCTTGTTCAAGCGTGCGCTATTTGTAGTTCCCTGTGCAAGAGTGGAGACAACAGAGAATAGCATGTTTGGACGGCTTCCCAGAGAGAAGAACATGTTTTTAAGAAAATTTAGTCATATGGACATTTATAAACTTTCTTTACTTTTTTTAAAAGTTAAATAAAGTGAAATATGTAAAGTTGGTGAACTTTCCTTGTGTCTAATACAATTTTTAAAAAATGTTTTCATGTAATAAGAACTTCAATGCGTTTTATTGTATGCTCTATGATGAAATGTGTGTGAATGCTTGTGTGGTTTTGCGATGCAAGTCTTAAATTTATTAAGACTTGAGGCTAAATATAAATAATAGTTTCATTTAGAAAAGTCATTGAATCATATCAACAGAAAAATCTTCTCACTCAAAGAAGCCCTTACGTTTTACCTTTGTGTGTTTGAAGGCCAGTTGCAGCAGTCACTGTTGGCCTTTGGTCGTAGCACCCGAAAGCTGATGAGGGATGTGATGGAGGAGCAGCAGAGAGCTCTGGACGTCCTCAGTAATCAAGTGAAAAAAGTTTTTCCTTTGTTAGAAACACAGTTTGGGTGTTTTTGAATTGGTTGTCTGCTTCAACAGTAATGTTACGTTTCTAGGTCAGTGAACTGATGATGAAGATGCAGGCACTCAGCGCTGAAGTCCAGAGAAGCAACACTGAGATGTTTTCAATGAAACCTGTGCAATCCCATGGTAAAACACACAGACACACGAGCACACACACTAAAAGACAAACGTTAACGCTTTACAAACATAACTGTTTGGCTTGCAGATAATGAATGTTCTTTATCATTATAAATAGACGGCAAAAAATGTTGTGTTTAAAACAATACCTAATACAAGCTGAGATGCAGGTTGATCATGACAAATACTATTAAAATAAGTTGGCATATTGCATAAACCAATCACCATTGTTACAACTTAAAGACCCACTCCAATGAAAATCTGTGTTTTGAACATGTTCTTGTGGCATTTTTTCTGATGATGGAGGACATATATAAAGAAAATTACGATTAAAATGACATTTTTGAGTATTTCTTTACTCAAATCATTGTGATTTAGGAGCAGATGAAAAAACGTCATTAAAAAAAGCTTGTAGCTGTGACATACAAGTCACAATCAAAGGGGTACAAGCTTTCTGCTCTGCTCCATTCTGATGCATCCACTTGTACACACATAAGACCATGCACGTCTTTCTTTTCCTCGTCCGAGCTGGCGCCTGTTTCAAAGCTGTATGGCTTGATAGCTCCAATGTTGTTTGCTATTTTTGTTGCATTGTTAATGTTATGTTGGGCATGTAAGGGTCTGCAGGCTGCAGGAGAGCATGTAAACAAAAGAGTGATGGAAAAAGAAGGTAGGCTCACTCCGCGCCAACACCGTCTCACGCCTTAGAGGCGCATTTTATGATGAACGATTGTCGCTCAGAAGAAACGATGTCCTAGAAAACAATACAAGTTTTTTTTAATTTTTGCTGAAAATGTCCACATCATAATTAAAAGACCACTGCTTTTAAAATAAATCAGAAAATGACTGGAGTGGGACTTTAGCTTTAGCTTAAATATTAGCTTAGGAAACTGATGACTTGAGCAGGTGCAGCGTGGGAGTTATGACCAGAGCAAAAAGGGAATATTTGGTACCGACATACATTTGCTTTAGGACGGGACTGCAGTGAGATTAAGGACAACCTCATGTCAGCCGTTCCAAAGATCCCCAGTGGGATTTACATTATCCACCCAGAGAACACAGAGTCTTCATTCGAGGTACTTGATTTTTGCTGTTTGTTATTCATGCAGTCTAACTTGCCAGTGGTTACTACTAAAACAAACTGTGCTGCAGGTGTTCTGTGAGATGGACTACATGGGAGGAGGATGGACAGTGATGCAAAAGAGGATTGATGGTTTAACCGACTTCAGAAGACCCTGGGCTGATTATGTTGATGGCTTTGGACACCTTGCAGGTTAAAGATCACGGAACATCTTCAACTATGAGACACTTCTCTCTTACGAAAAAGAATTTTTGAGATGTTAGGAACTTCAGGGTACAATATAGAAGAAAATTACTTGTTCAGACACATTGGCCACTTGCAGTCATGCTATTCTTCATCCAGTCCTACTGGCAGGTATGGACTTGTGGTGCTTTAAAAATGTAATTTTTCTTGGATTTTATTCCTGCTTTTTTGACATTTCCCACAGTGAAATGTTAAGTTGTATTTTCAAAGGCCCTACTTTGTTCTGCATTGTCTTGCATTTAGAGTTGTGTTTTGTCTCACTATTTAAGAACACATAAAGCTGTGGTTTCAAACTTGCCTACGAGGGCTGGAGTGCAGATTTACAGTGAGAGTAAAACGTATTTGATCCCTTGCTAATTTAGTTGGTTTGCCCCTTTAATAAAGACATGATCATTCCATACTTTTACTGGTAGGTGTATTCTAACATGGAGAGACAGAATATCAAAATAAAAATCCAGAAAATATCTTTAAAGAGTTGATATTAATGAATTTGTATTTCACTGAGGGAAATGAGTATTTGATCCCTCTATACAAAAGCACTTAATACTTGGTTGCAAAGCCTTTGTTTGTCCGAGCAGACCCGCAAAGACAGAAGTGACAGCTCAGAACAAGAAGATAGGTTTGATAGAATACCGGAGGATTTTGTTGCTACATTTTTTTCTTGTATCTCTAAAATAAATTTATTAATGTTAATACAAAACAAAAGGGCTCTAGTTCAATTTTTATTACAAGGCAAAAAGAGCAGGTGCCCAAGCACCGTTAGGGCGGTGTGAGTTCACGTTCCTGTTGCAAGACTACCTTTGAGTTCTAGGTTGCCAGCCTCTAACTTTAAAGCTGGATTCAAAAGTCATTGAAATATGACTCAAACCAAAGCTTGTGATGGCGTCTAGTAGCCTTTACGAAAAGAACATATCATGGAAATGTGACTTTAGAGATTGCTCAATACCAGATACGTCTGTCTGTTGAAACTTTTCTCTTGCAGGAGAACATTGGTTGGGTCTGAGGAAGGTGTATCACATCTTAAACCAGAAAGATGCTCGATTCCAGCTTCACATTGCCCTTGTATCCCATGATGATGTCACTTCTTATGCCTCCTATGATGACTTCCGCCTTGATAACGAAACAAATTTCTTCAGAATACACCTGGGAAGATATGGAGGCAGTGCCGGTATGGTTTAAATATTCTAGATTTAATAAAATTCTGTCTCTTGCAGAAACCCTTGATGATGAACACTTAATTTCAAATTTCTTGTTACAGGGGATGCGTTCCGGGGCTATGACCAGGACCAGAACCAGGACACAGCTCCGTTTAGTGCTCTAGATATGGACAATGATGGTTGTAACCCCTCTTGCACCATTGGAAACAAAATTGTGGAAAGCTGCAGCATTAAGCAGAACTATACGGGCTGGTGGTTCAATCAGTGCGGCCTGGCAAACCTCAATGGCTCCCCCTGGGATTCAGATCAAAATCTAGAGTGGCACATCTTTTGGGACACTTGGAGGCACAATGGAATCCCTCACACTATCAGATCGGTTACAATGAAGATCAGAAGGATTGCAACCAATAACTGATAACTGTCATGATTCGTTTACTTGTGTTGTGCGTTTAGCATTTGGTGTTAACATTGGACTATTGCTACCCCATTGTAGCGCATTTACCTGCAGTTGGAAAAGGTTTCGTGCGAAAGTTTAAGTGGTGTAAATCTCGTCAATCTTACTGCATGCTTTTTCTTTCACAGCTCTAATCCTATATATGAAAGACTTGATGTCATATAATTCCAGTTGGACACAAACTGCGTGATCACTCCTCTGTGATCACTTTTCAAACTGTTTGCAGTTCCATGAATGAAAAGGGAAAGAGACGCCATCCACATGTCACTACTAAATCCGACTCCCTGATTGATCAAAGTTCAACTGGTTTAACATTTAACCCATGTTCAATGGCCGCGCATTTTGTTCCCATAGAGCCCAAAATAGGACTTAAAAACTTAAATCGCTAAATGTGAGGGTGAGAGTTTTGAGCGCAGAAGCCCAAAATATGCATATAAATGTGTTAGCCTAAACTTTTCATTAGAAGTGGTTTTTCTTGAATGCGCATTGTTGAAAGTGGTGTGAAGAAGGGGTAGAGCTTCAAAGTCCCGCATGCAAACAACCAAAATGATTTGTCAGATATAATAGCAAATTTAAAAAAAAACATCTTTTTTTGGGAGTTCCTGTTTGTACTTTTTTTTTTACACAAATCAAGGCAAACAAAAGCCTACTAACAAAAAAAGAAGATAAAAGAAAAAAAAGTCTATCACAAGTTCTATATAGGACCAGGATAAATGCAATATAGATGACTGGTAGATTGTTACAATCACATTCCAGGCTTTTTAATGATGATGAAGATGTAAACAGTTTTGAATTTTGCTTTACCATAGGTTCTTTGATGCTTATTTTTATTTTCATTTCTAAAAAACGTCATAACAAGCAAACATCCAAGTTATGTAACATCATCTTCTGATAAAGTCGGCCAACATTTTTTTTAAACCGTAAAAGATCAAACAAAGGAGAACATTTTATATTTCTCAGATAGAAAAATCTGCTGTAACAACAATCTCCTTTTATCTTTGCTCCCATCACAAAGCTACAGGCTACATATCAAAAATGGGAAAATTTGATAAAATAACATTTTCTGCATCATAAACACCTTTGAGTGAAAACATCAGAGCTGACCAGCCCCAGCAGGTGGTGCTATAAAGCAGGATTTAGAGTGTTAGCTCATTGTGCATACTGACAACTGCAGGACTAAAACTGAGAAATCTCTTCTAAATTCATCTGAACAGACACAACACAACAGAAGAAGCCTTTGTGGAATCATAGTTTATCTCTGTGAAATATCTGTGTAGAATAGTTGGTCTTGAGTGGTAAGAAAGCACAAATAAACCAATGATGGGAATGAACTTTTAATGACTGAAAAAAGGCCTCCTTTTGTATATTTTTTGTGTAACCCTTGTCTATCTTATATGGCCCCACCCTTACATTAACGTGTTCCCCCTACCATGACAAAGGTGGATAAAGGTGGAAAGATTTCATGTAATCCATGGAGACCAGTGAAGATCACAAGTCATTGAAAAAAAGGGTTTAGCACACCGTCTAGTGGGTCTAGATGACCCAACTCCCAATGTTAAAGTGCCTAAGATAGCACAAGGGATATCTTAAAAACCCTGATGAAAACTGTGTTTTTGGTGTTTTTAACATGTACTTGTGGCATTTTTCTGATGATGGAGGACATATACTGACTATACTAAGAACATTTTTTATTCAAATCATGGTGAATCAGAAGCAGACGAAAAAATGGTGGGCCACATGCTTCCTACTCCACTCCACTCTGGTGCATTCACTTGTCTAGATCCATGTACCACTTCCTTTTCCTCCTCGGAGCTGGCATCTGGCTCAAAACCGTTCTGCTGTATTGCTCCATTGACCCTTCCTCGACATTATTATCAATATTATCTCATGAAACATTTCCCTTCATTCTAAGGGGAAGGTTCAGTTACAGTTATTTTGGTCAAGGGTAAATATTTCAGTGCTGCAAGGAGGTGTAGGGGTTAGCAGTCTTGCCTCACAGCGTGGGGGTCTTGGTTCTATTTTTTGGGCATTCTGGTTTCCTCCAACAGTCCAAAAACATGCTTCATAGATCAAATGGTGAATCTAAATTGTCCCTAGGTATGACTGTGAGTTTGCCTGTGTCAGTGTTGCCCGGGGATGGACTGACACATGTCCAGATTGCACTTCCCCATCATCCTCCAGTGGTTGGGATAGGCTCCAGCAACCCCATGATCCCAAAGGGATTCAGTGGATTTGGAAAATTGATGTATGATGAAAATTAATTCAGCTCACATAGACCTGGGAGATCAGGTTTCTAACTATTTAAAGTTAATCTGATTACTTTTCACAGTAATTGGTTGCAACAAGTTGTTTTCTTCTTCCTCTTTAGAGCCATTTAAAGCCTAAATGATGCAATCCAGTCAAAAATACCCAGAAATTTTTATTTAGGGTCTGTCTATGCTCCCTACACTTCTCATCTGACTTTAGAATAGTTTGTCAACAGTCTTTGCTTCAATTACCCAATTAAAAAAAAAAACAATTATCTTGTGTAGGCTGTTTTTACAAATCAAATAATTTTTATTTTAGTACACAGAGACAGAAAAAAAAGATAGAAAGAGACACCATTCCAATGTTGCATCATAAATTCTGTGATTCTAGTCCAATAAGAGTTTGACATCCTAGTGGTAATATCCCGGATTGGAAAGAGTGAACAATGAGGTGCATCCTGAGATTAAGTTTATAGCTTGAAGAAAACAACAGTCAAACATTAGTAAAAAAAGACAAATATATGTTTTTTGTGGCTGTGGAATTTGTCTCTCACCTTCCTCTGTATTAGTGTTCACCAACAGATACAAGTTTTACTGATAAATGTCAGGATGTCAGGTAATAATTCTGCGTTATCAGCCACAGTTATCATGCATGGTTTGTCTGGGTCCCTGTGTGGTCTACTTTGAGCAAGTCGCTAGGGTCAATAAATGCTCTGGCACATGCACATGTGTGTGTGTGTGTGGGGGGGACTTTTGCAGATGCATGCAAGTTCAGCAATCTCCAATTCAAGTGTATATGCTTCTTCTGACAGTGTTTATGTGAAGATTATGAGTCTGCTCTACTCTGATGAAGTAGTCTTAACAAAAACTCCTTTTGGTGACATTTAGCTCCCTTATCCTGGCCATTCTGGTGAATTGTATTCCTATTAAAACATTCAAAGTAGCTAATCTTCAGCATTTAAGCCCATAAAAGGCAACGTTCCTTTCTGCAAACCTACAACTGAATGTCTTCTTTCTTTGTTTTTCTTGTTTGTATGATGCATTATAGCCTGTTTTCCATTTGTTAAAATGAGGTGTCAAATAATAAGTTACTAAAGTTCGAGGCAACGAGGAAAAACACAATAAAATTACATTTATTCCTTATAAACAATGGGAGCTATCAATTAATTCGACATGTCTTTGAACACATCCGCCAGTGTTCCCACACTGTTTGGGAATCTGTGGAAAGTGGAAGCACACAGGAAGCAAAGTCTTCTGGGAATTTAAACCCAGAGGAATCTCATCTGCAGTTCCTTAGCCATCAGTCATAGTAAAACATACTGAATAAAAAAAACAAACACCAGGCAATAAAACTGTTGATGCTGCTAGTGCTGCTTCAAAAGCAGCAGGAGCGCTTTTATTGAACAACCATCATTTTGATTTAACATTACATTTTTGTTTTTCAGCTAAATAAATAAAAAACTGTATTTTGCTGCTGTGTGAGGGATGAACTTGAAGAACAAAAGACAGGCTTAATAATAAACAAATATGGTACCAGTCCCCCCAACTGCACTTGGTCTTTTAGGGTCCCTTTACAATCAGTAAAATCTTATGCCCAATGTAAATAAGACTACAGTGGGACCCAGAAAGACACATTCTTTCTCAAGGACAGTGTAAACAGAGGGGGAGGGCGAGAGAGGGAAGAAGAAGACATGCCATGGCCACTTGACAACTCCTTCACGAAGCAGGAACACAGCATTTGACTACCTTTAGGATGAACCACAGACTGCTGGCAGCTAAGCGCAACAGCCGACCCGGTGACACCAGCAGTCCCAGCAACAGGAGCCGGGACAACCTGTTTATGTATGATGATCTTGGGGAGGAATATTGTTGTGCTGGACGATATCTTGGGTGAGTTTTCAGAGGCTTTTCTATGTATTGCATCCACTATGCAGAAGAGCAAAAGGTTGGTTTACATTTTTAATTAAAGTTCTGCTTATTCTTCTAATCCAATGCCAGTTAATGAAAGTTTTGACCAAATTTTATACGTTTCCATGAAACAAAAATTTGCATGAAACAGTCAGGAAAAGAAACTATGTCCTGTTAGTGGTAGAATACCAGGCATACAGTGCCTGTTAGGCGTTTGCCTTTTCTTTTGAATTAAAATATTATAAAACAACATCGGGTAGTTTAACCTTGACTTGAATATAATTTGCATTGTGCTGACAAATTACATATAAATGCACATGCAGGGTTCACAAATCTGAAAAGTTTCCCATGAAACTGCAAATTTATTTCCTTGATTTGTTTATTTTCTAAATCTCTTCTTGCTGTCTGTGTTTCTGTAAAAAGAAAAGACAAAGCCTGAGGAAAAATCAATTTACAGGACAGTGTTCGTATTTTATTTTGTTTAACTGGAGAAATTTGGATAATTTTGTCCTAACAGTGCAACAAAAGTAAAGATATGTCTGTCTGAGGATCAAAGGTCAATTTAACTTTGAAAAAAAACCTTCTGTTAAAATGATGGACAAACGTTGTCATCCAGTTGGCGATGTCCCATAGTACCTACCTTTTCCGGTTTCCGCATGAAAGATGAAAACATTTCGAAAAACAGAAGTAATTTACAGAAAAACACAATTTTAGAAAAAATAAACACAACGAGAAACTAGAAAATGCAGGTACTTTGGGTTATTGCTGATTTTAGGATGACGTTTGACCATCATTTTAACTGAACGCTGTTTGTCAGGAAGCAATATCATCATCCCTGATTGAATGACGATGATATCCTCCTCACACACATTAATGTATGTTCTCATTTTTGTCAGTTCCTATAATTAGTTTAAATAGTTACATGCTGAGAATAAGTGTTTCTGCACCCGACCCTGCAGCAACCACAGCAGCTTGGAAAAGCAGCTTGCAGCTCGTCTCAGCACTGTTAAAAGACGCCAGGCTCTGAGAGGTCCCGCCTACATGTTCTGTGCTCCCTCTGTCAGTCTGACAGAGGTCGAGCAGCGCTTCCTGGAAGCAGCTGAATATGGCAACATACCAGAGGTACGCCGGATGCTGCACCACGTACCCAACCTGAATGTCAATGCGGTGGACTACATGGGCCAAAATGCATTGCAGCTGGCTGTGGCCAATGAGCATTTGGAGGTGACAGAGCTGCTGTTGGGGAGGGCAGATTTGTCCAGAGTGGGAGATGCTCTTCTTTTAGCCATCAGTAAGACATACATTTACACACACACATTCATATAAATAAACATTACTTAGCAATATATAGCAAAAATCTGATGCAAAAACTATTTTTAAAGGGGAAACTTTAGAAAATGAGGTTGAAAAAAAATGAAACTACTTATTTTACATGTCAGAGTTTGGAAATAACTTGTTAAGATCCTCTCAGATGAAAATGGTACTTTTTGGTGTTTTTGACATGTTCATGTAGCATTTAGCATTGATGGAGGACATATATAAAGAAAATTAAATTTGAATTTCTGAGTAGTTCTTAATTCAAGTTGTTGCAATTCTGGTCCAAACAAAAAAATGTGTTACATGTGTGTTTTATATGTCTAATATAGCCTGCACTAAATGAACATGAGAAAAACTCTTTGTGTTATAGGTAAAGGCTATGTCCGCATCACTGAAGCATTGCTCGGTCACCCTTCATTTAGAGATTCCCGACGTCTGACAGCCAGCCCCGCTCAAGCGGACATGTTCGATGATTTCTATGCTTACGATGAAGATGGGACGAGGTAAGATAGCTCAGTGACAAAAACATTAGTAAAGGTTTGATAACTTTAAAAAATAACAAAATTTATTTGTGTAATGAGTGTCAAGCAAGTCCGAGTGTCTATATCAGCCCACTATGGCTATCCATTGTGTTTCAGTTTCTTCAACATTTAAGCAAATACTTTTTTATCCTTGGGGCTTACCGTACCAAACCTGATTTAAAAGGATTCAGTCTGGTTTAGCCTTCTTTTTAAACAGACATTACATCAGTGACACCTCAGTTACAACAAAATACCATTCTTTCACATTTTTTGTCACTCAATAAATATATATAAAGTATGTTGAGATTTAAATTATTAATTAAATTAATTATGAATTAAAACATTTCTGAAAACAGATAATTAAAATCATTTAGGTATAGGCTGACTGTAAACAGGCAGCATCATTTGATCAACAAGATAGAAAATGCAGTGACAGATGAAAATAAAATAAATTAAGTTATGGGGAGAAATAAATAAAGGGATATTTGAAATATATATATATTAAATAATTGCATTTAAAGTAAGTTTGGGTTTAGTGAACTTTACTGAGTCTATGTACAACCAAATAGATTTACTCGGATATATTTATGCAGGAATAAACTTTTCTGAAAAGAAAAAGTTCTTTAAAATTAAGATATATTAATTTTAAATAACATTTTTAAATTAAGTGCATATAATTTTAAATGCAATGTTCTCTACCTGGGTACTGAACAGTGGAGGCGAAGTTTTCCAGATTCCTTGTGTTTCTTGCAAGATAATCAAGTGTGTAAATATGTGTACAAACAAATGAGTAAAAAAGAATTAATGGCAAATCCGTTCACATTTTAGTTTCTTAAAGTTCAGTCCACTGATGTTTTCTATATCAAAATGACACAAACAAAACAGAACATTCTACAACACCATGCAAAACTAAAGTGTTTCCACACATAGGACCGTAATGATGGTTGATCATTTTTTTTCTGTCATCCCTTTATTTAAATTTGAAATAATTTTTGAATGGCATAGGTCCGATTCAATTCGATTCTGCTTCAGACAGATCAACCTGGTTGGATCATCGGAATAGAAATCTATTCATCAATTCGTCGTTACACCCCTAGTTTTAGCCTGGTTCTTTAAACAACAGAACTCTATGTGTTCTTCAAAACTGTTTCGGATTCATTGCTTTGTAAATGCTTTGTAAATTGCTTTGTTTTTGGGGCGGCCGTGGTGCAGTGGTAGGGCGGTCGACCCATGATCGTAAGATTGCAGGTTCGATTCCCGCCTTGCACGTGTGTCATGTTCAAAGTGTCCTTGGTGTCCTTGGTGTCCTCAAAGTGTCCTTGGGCAAGACACTGAACCTCCCAGTGTCTTGCCCAAGGGGCAAGACACTGGGAGGTTCAGTTGGCGCCAGTGTTCGGCAGCGGAGCCACCATCAGTGTGTGAATGTGTGTGTGTGTGCGTGGGTGAATGGGACTGTGACTGTAAAGCGCTTTGGGCCTTGGAAAGAAGGTAGAAAGCGCTCTATAAGTATACGGCCATTTACCATTTAAATAACAAAACTTCATGATTACCTCCCATACAGGTTTTCACATGACGTGACTCCGGTAATCCTTGCAGCGCACTGCCAAGAATACGAGATCGTTCACACCCTTCTGAGCAAAGGGGCCCGCATCGATCCTCCTCATGACTACTTCTGCAGCTGCAACTCCTGCAACTATCAGCAGCAGTATGACTCCTTCAGCCACTCGCGCTCAAGGATCAACGCCTACAGAGGACTTGCTAGTCCTGCATACCTTTCCCTGTCCAACGAGGACCCAGTACTGGCAGCTCTGGAGCTCAGCAATGAGCTGGCCATGCTCGCTGACATCGAGAAAGAGTTTAAGGTCAATAACAAAATGATCACCAATATTTACAATTCAACTGCAGCCTGGAGGCAGATGAACTAATCACACAGTTAACAACATTGCTGCTCTCATAGTAGGACTTTCTGTAAAAGGGCATTTAAATGTAGACTTTTTGGGGTCACAGACACATTAATACCCCAATCTTTTAGATTAGTCATGGCGGTTTCCTCTTAGTTTAGAGGCAATTTCACATCCCAAAAAACAGATTTAATTTGTGTGTTGTCACTGTCACTTCTTTTAAAACCGATTGCACCAAATCAAGTTTTCTTTAACACGTCTCTGCTGTGAATTTCTTTTTATCCAGAATGACTACATTCAGCTGTCCAGCCAGTGTAAGGACTACGTGGTGGGCCTTCTGGATCTGTGTCGCAGCACAGAGGAGGTGGAGGCCATTCTGAACGGAGAAACATCCTCTGAGCACAGCTACGACGACGTAGGCCGGCCTCCCCTCACCAGGCTGAAATTAGCTATTAAATATGAGCTCAAGAAGGTCAGTGCACTCTCAAACAGAGGCAGTTAGAGGCAAAAAGAGCCACAGAGTATGTCAGTATCAAACAGCCTTTGCGAATCCTGCCTTTTTTCTTTCACAGCTCTATTCCGATATATAAAAGCCTTGTCATGTAATTCAGGCCTGGCATAAAAACACAATCATTATTTTCCTCTTCATGATCAATTTTCAAGCAGTTGGGACGCATGTGAATTGAAAGAGATGCCATCCACACACCACTACCAAATCAAAACCCCTGGTTGTTCAAAGTTCAACCTGGTTAAACTGTCAATACACGTTCAATGGCTTTGCGTTTTGTACGTAGAGCCTCTTAAAAATGTACTGTACCTTTGAGTTTTGAATGCAGAAGCCCGAAACGCCTATGTAGACCTTTCATTGGAAGTGGCTACTTGAGCGCGCATCTCCGTAGGCAGTGTGAATGTAGCTAAAGATATTTTCACACCTCCGAGATCAATCAAGTCCACACCTTTTCAGCCAACATTCACTGCAGACCAGTCTAAGAATGTGATGCCAGTGTTTTTGGTGGCCTCTCACATTGCCTGCCTTTAAATCTTGCCTTTTAACTCAAAATATGAGTCTTTCTTTTTCTGCTTTTTGTTTTGTAATGCTTTACTTTAAGCCCTCTTATTTAAACTTACATTATCTCACTAGGCCTCTCTAAGTTTTTGATCAATACAAGTCAGTTTAATCTATCTTAATAGTGGGTTTAACTAATGTTCTTGCAAAGAAATGGGATCAAATTACAAAACACAGATATGAAAGTGATGAATATTACTCATGTTTATCAACCATTCAAGAGTCAGTAGGCAAAACAGGGAGAATGGATTCATTCTTCCATCAGTTCAGTTCAAGAGTTCAGTTGTGTTAGCTCCAGTCTATTTAGGTCAACTCTTCTTATTTGTCACAGGTTGGAAGCAGACTATTTACTGAAAGGCTTTTTTTCCCCACTGTCTGTATTTTCCAGTTTGTGGCTCATCCTAACTGCCAGCAGCAGTTGCTGAGCATCTGGTATGAGAACATACCTGGTCTGAGACAACAAACCACAGGTGTAAAACTGCTGGTTGTGTTGGCGGTGGCTATTGGACTGCCGGTTCTGGCTGTAGCTTACTGGATCACTCCAAGCAGCAGAGTATGTCAAACTTTTCATTCATGGTAACTCTTTACTGTTGAATCTAGAGGGATAACTTTTCTCACGTTATTTCCTTAGGTTGGTAAAGTGATGCGCAGCCCCTTCATGAAGTTTGTGGCCCATGCATCCTCTTTCACAATTTTTCTGGGACTTCTCATTCTGAATGCTGCAGACCGTTTTGCAGGAACCACCTTGCTGCCCAACATGACTCACCATCAACAACCCGGGGCTTCACAAATGAAGTTGGACCCACAGCTTCTCCACCGCACCACCACCACACCTTTCACCTGGATGGAAATCCTCATCGTCTCATGGGTCACAGGCAGGATAATCAGAACGAAAACAAACACAAAAAAATCACAAAAACTCCAAGAAAAGGTGTTTTTATCCTTCTGTAGGCATGATCTGGGCTGAAGTGAAAGAGATTTGGAGCCAAGGACCAGGGGAGTACCTGGTTGAACCATGGAACTTTCTGGACTTTGGGATGTTGGCGATTTTTCTTGCGTCCTTCAGCTGTCGGTTCTCTGCCATGAAACACGCTGACATAGCCCAGACCTATGTGTACAAACACAACAAAACTCTGCTCCAACTACCCCCAGAAATCCATTACTTCACTCAGGGTGAGTAAATTCCCACCTGCCAAAACTTACAGCATTCTCCATTCTTCATATACTGCAATGCAAAGCTTCAGAAAGTCTTGCAAAAGAGATTCTGATGATAAGAAACCTGAATAAACACATGGTTCATATATTTTTAGATATAAAGAACATAAAGATTTTATGTTGGTAGTTCAAAAATAACCTGGCAAAGAACTTAATCAGCACACATGTGCTTGCTTTTGGTGTTTTATTTTGATTTTATTTTAAATTTTGATAGATGAAAAGACAAACATGAATGCACTTGAACTTTTAGCATTCAGCCTATTTATAGCAAAGGTTAGTTTATCCTGCTGTGCCTCAAAAAGCAACTTTAGGTTAGTGCAACACTGTAAATTTGACTGGGAAAATTCAAATTTCTGACATGCAGTCATTGATTTTGACAGAACTGAATCATGTCTTCTAAGGGTGGATCAAACCAGGTTAAAGGAAAATGGTCAAATTTTACACATATTGAGCAAAAACAAATTAAATGTGGAGAGCGTGCTGTAATTTGCAAAGAGGTGCAATTCGTGGTGAAATAGCAAACTGCATCAATAAATAGCGTCTACATGAATTTACCAATGTTTTCTGTTTTGCAGCAAGAATTTACTGGCTGCCGTCTGATCCCCAGCTCGTATCAGAGGGCCTTTACGCTGTGGCCGTGGTGCTGAGCTTCTCTCGGATCGCTTACATCCTCCCTGCCAATGAGAGCTTTGGTCCACTCCAGATTTCTTTGGGGAGAACGGTGAAAGACATCTTCAAGTTTATGGTCATCTTTCTACTGGTCTTTTTAGCCTTCATGATCGGCATGTTCAACCTGTACTCATATTACCTTGGAGCCAAACAGAACGACGCTTTCACCACGTAAGTTAACAATGGTGACAACTAATCTCTTCACACATTAGCGTTTTCTGCACAGATTTGCAGTTTTTTTCACTGTGGTCAGAAACTAGTGAAGATTTTATAGGGTTCACTCACACCAGTGGTGTTTAGTTCAGACAAAAGCTCTTTCCTCTCAACTTGGATGCACATTTTTGCACGGATTAAAGGTCATTTGAACTTTGGTGAGGAGCAAACAAGCAAATCCTGATTTATGAGGAAGACAATTCCCTTGCAAGTGAACTCTGGAGAGGTTCACTACAGTGTAAGTACAAATAGACTAAACAACATAAAGCAGTAGTAATAAACCAATATAAAAACCATAAAGACAAAAAGCTTAAGAAGGGCCATTAATAAAAAAGGTGCAAAATGTCCTGTGAGAAGATATAGTTAACCCTCTAGCTTTAGCTAAAGCTCCAGCGTTATCTTTCTTTTAGGGATGGCCCGTTTGACACGGCGCTTCGGCGCGCATTTCACTTTCATGAAACAGAGTGTTTCGGCACTATGTGTCGGGGCGTGTGTCAACTAGCGCAGTTCACGTGGTTCAGATGTCACTTGCGTTTCGAACAGTTGGGCGCGCTATTCTCTAAAAACACGAAATGAATCCCGAACGTTTCCCGACCAGTTCTATTGTTTCCCCTGTATCAGAATCAGCTTCAGTTCATTGCACTTTACCATGACTCCTAGTAAGAAACATACTGTGGCTCAAGATCGTTTCTACTCGATTTTTCCTAATAAAACAATGTACTATGAATGTTATGTATAACGTTATGCAGACAATTTAGCATCAGCTGCGATAGCTCAGTGGAACGGTTGATGGGAGTTACATCCAGGGGCTCTGGGTTGAAGGCCAGCAATTTACAGGTTTTTTTTTTTTGCTTTGCGTTTTTTTTCTTCATGTGATGTTTTGCTGTCAAGCACTTCTCACAGAAAACGTCACATGTTGTGTTGTTTTAAGTTGTTCTTTTTAATAATCATTAACAACATTGTTTTGTTTTACGTTTTTTCATCATCATTTCCACATTGAAGTGTTACAAGGAGCTTAGTTGAAGCATATGATATACGTCCAGTCCACCACCAGATGCCGCTGTTCTGTGTGGTTTCAAAGCACTGAATGGGTGGTTCATTTTTCCGGCACAATTACATGAACCCCAAAGGAAGCTTCATGGGGCTTCAATTCCCATCCCTATTTTCTTTCAATTACTGTTATTCTTCAACCATTCACGCAATTAACGTAATTCCAGCAGTGTCAGGTAGGGAGGGCTGGGGAGCATGAAGGACCCAGAATACAGACACGGAGGCACACGGTTCCAGGGCAAGGGGTTTATTCTAAGAACAAAAGGTGCTGCAGAGCAGGGTAACAAAACAAAACTCACCTGGCTGTGGACCCTGTCTACGGCTCGATCCGCGGCCCCGGCCGTCCCCCCAACTTTGGCTGGATGAAGCTCGTCTGCTGGACTTTAAATATGTAGTTGTAGAGTTAGATAAGTTAATTATTCTCTATGAGTTCTGGTAAGTCGCCTGTCCGTCCTGGGGGAGAATCCCTCCTTCAGGTGGGCACCCCTGAGGTTTCTTTGTTTTTTCCGGAATCCGTTTTTTTAGGAGTTTTTCCTTACCGCGAAGGGGGGTCTAAGGGCAGGGACGTCAGTTTGTTAGTTCAATTCAATATTTTCTTATTGAATTCTATGTATTCATTATCCTTTGATTTTATGTTTAACTTTTCCAATTACCTATACGAAAGCCCATTGAGACGACTGTTTTTTGGGCTATACAAATAAAATTGAATTGAATTGAAAAAGTAAATCGGCTGATTTTGTCATTGAGAAAAGCAGGTTTGCAACACTTAACCCTTGTGCTATCCTAGGCACTTTAACATTGGGAGTTGGGTCATCTAGACCCACTACACAGTGCACTGAAAATTTTTCTTCAATGATTTGTGATCTTCACTGGTGTCCATGGATTCCATGAAATCCTCTTCACCTTTATCCACCTTTGTCATGGTAGGGAGAACACGTCAATGTAAGGATGGGGTCATAGGACAGCACAAGGGTTACGGCTAGTAACAAATTAATTAATTAAGTTAGCAAAGCTGATAAGAAAATCAGCTTTTCTTCATGTCAGAATCAGCTGATTCACACTGATCACATAAAAGGCCGAAGCGTTATGGTATATCAAAGAGTGTGTGTTATTTAGGTGTCCCTGGAAGCATCTCCTTTGTTAAAGGGTTAAAAGACAGAAGTTATTGGTACACGATTACCATTATCTACTACACAGGCTTTCTTCTTCTTAAAGCTCTCTGTCATTGGTTCTCTCTTGGCAAATACTGCCACCAAATGTGCAGCTGTTGCATAGTTGGCTTTTAACCCTTCAACGCTAGAGCTGTCCCCGCCCACCATAAATAACCCTTGTGCTATCTTAGATGACCCCACCCTTCCATTGAAATGTTCTCTCTACCATGACAAAGCTGGATAAAGGTGGAAAGATTTCATGTAATCCATGGACACCAGTGAAGATCACAAATCATTGAAGAAAAAAGGTTCAGCGCACTGTCTAGTGGGTCTCGATGACTCAACTCCCAATGTTAAGGTGCCTAGGATAGCACAAAGGATAACACACACTTTTTGAAGTACTGTAACTCTTCAGCTGCCTGCTTCAGAATACATTGGAATTGTATTCATTGCAAATGGTTGAAGAACTACAGTAAATGCAGAAAGGCCAACACTGGAGCTCTGTTATTAAAGGGTTAAGAGTGAAATGTGGAAGCAGACCAAACAAGAGTTTAAACATTTTCAGCAATCCCCATCTAATTGAATTCAAGTCATCTGGATTTTTTTAGTCCAAAATTACCTGCACAGAGTGAACACATCAGACTGGACCAAGCAAACCAAAGGGAGGAAACAATTGGTTTCAAGGTGAACAAAGAAAAACAAAATTGGTCAGAAATGAAAAAGAAAAAAACATACATGGATTACATACTTGTAATAAACTACTCCAAAAGCTGGATTAAAGCCTCTGACCTGGGTGTGCAGTAATATGCAGATTTTGGTTTACTGTGTTCAGCATTACAGTTGTGTTTCCAGTGTTTTTTATTCTTCTTAAAAACCAATTTCCACATGTCTTTTCTTCTCCTTTGTGCCTGCAGCCTGGAAGAGAGCTTTAAGACGCTGTTCTGGGCCATATTTGGATTGTCTGAGGTCAAGTCTGTTGTCATCAACAATGGACACAAGTTCATAGAGAACATTGGCTATGTTCTGTATGGGGTTTACAATGTTACCATGGTGATTGTGCTGCTCAACATGCTCATTGCCATGATTAACAGCTCCTTCCAGGAAATTGAGGTATGTCAGAGAAACCTTTAATCATCCCTTGGATACAATTTTTCTTAGCCTCTAATTCATTTCGGATAAAGCAACAAAATCAAACTACCCTTGTTGTTACAGACCTTAATTATAACAGTTATTATGGTCAAAAATGCTAAGAAATCATGCAAAAAACTACAAAAAGTCCACAAACATCTATTTTTTAAGCAAAACTTTGAACAAAATGGCAAGAGTTCTGTAAACGTGTTAAGTCCTGACTGAGCAGGTTGTTGAACCACCACTTTAGGAATAATTTAAAGATAGTTTTTATTTTTATTTTTTGTGAACAGGCTATCATCATTTTAGTTAGTGTAGAAGAATTATGATCCAATATTGTTCCCAGTTGAAAGCCGTTTGTTCATACTCATTTGTCTGGAGTCAATTTCAAATATTTTCACAGATGTTCCACATTAGATTTACTGCACACCTCAGAATTTTCTTCCTATTATTGGATTATTGATCCATCTTCATCTGACACACGTTAGCACTTAAGAATAAAAGCCTGCATCCCTTCTTTCTGTAGGATGATGCTGATGTTGAGTGGAAGTTTGCTAGGGCAAAGCTCTGGTTCTCTTATTTTGAAGAGGGACGGACACTCCCGGTTCCCTTTAATCTGGTTCCAAGTCCAAAGACCGTACTGGGCCTTTCCATGGCGCTGAAGTCCCAGCTCCTGCAGTTAAAAGAAAAATGCAATGTCAGCAAAACTGAAATACAACTCACTCAGGTAAACACAATTACACAATCTACACAGGAACAGAAATGTCTCAGTTACTGTTTAAGTTACTGCTTTTACCATCCTTTTAAGTTTGATCTTTTTTTATTGTTTTCTTGATATTTCTGAGAAAAAAAGTTTTGTATTTTTTTTTTACATCTGAGTTTATTTAAAATCCTAATTTTATTTCCTAAACATTTCAAGTGATTTCTTCATTTTTCAGCCATTTCTTTTTACTACAGAGTAGCGTATCTTCAATGTAAAAAAAGTTTCTTTGTTCTTTTAAATAAATTTTGCTAAATCATTTTCAATTATAAATATCTTTTGCTATAATGATTTTATATTAAAGTTGTGATTTTTCTAACACTCAGAATAAAAGGACTATAAATGCAGAGGTTTAGAGCGCCTCTCTGTGGTTCAGTTGTTCCTCACAAGTTGAGAGTCACACCTAAAAACAGCAAAACTTCCCAACTGTCAAATCGTCATCTGATTATGTTTTATTTGAACCAAACAGGTTGGAGACAGAAAACATTCTGGGTTTGGAGGTTCGACCAGTCCTACAAGATACCAAGTATGTGTGCCAGTGCAGCTGTCTGATCATAAGCTGGGATGAACTGCTCCTTTTTGCAACTGATTGTGCAATACACTGGCAGTATTTCCTTTCCCATCATCACTGTGTTTTTGTTCTTGTCGTTTCCTTCACTTGCAGAAGACCATGAAGCGGCTGATCAAGCGCTACATCATCAAAGCCCAAGCAGACAGAGAGAGTGACGAGATCACTGAGGGTAGAGCCAACCTGAAGTTTTTTAGCTTGTAGCAAAGAAGGCTCTTGGAGCAGAATCTGTGGGGATTTTTAAAACCATAATGATCCGTGGTAATCTGTTTGCTCAGCAGTTGGACAGGACATGTAAAAAAATAAATAAAAAAATATTAACTCCTCTTATTGTTAGATACCTTTTAAAAAAGGACGGTTTTTAGGCTTTCTCATCACATCAATAACTCATCTGTCAGCAGATTGAGGAAATTAGTTTAAGTTGCACTGTAATAACTTTTTTGATCACATTAGTTGGTCCAAAAAGGCTTTTTCTTTTAACGCTTGTGCTTTCCTAGGCACTTTAACGTTGGGAGTTGGGTCATCTAGACCCACTAGACAGTGCTCTGAACCTTTTTTCTTCAATGATTTGTGATCTTCACTGGTGTCCATGGATTACAGGAAGTCTTTCCACCTTTATCCACCTTTGTCATGGCAGGAAGAACACGTCAATATAAGGGGGGGGGGTCACCTCTAAGTTGTGGGAGGGAATGTTGATGTGGAGTAAGCCTACCCCTACTTCCCGTCATCCATCTGTTTACACTATCTCCCGCTAGCTTACAGCCCCTCACACCCCCAAACCTAGCATTATCAGTGCAGTAAAAATGGCGAGCAATATTGGAGCACTTCAGCTGTACAGGTCATAGTGAGGTGCCAGTTCAGAGGAGGAAATCAAAGACGTTCATGGATCTAGATGTCTTCAGGCAGATGCATAAACTGCATTTTTTTTTTCTGCTCCTGATTCAAAACATTTTGAACAGAGAAATACTCAAAATGCAATTTTAAGCTTCATTTTCTTAATATATGCCCAGCATCATTAGAAAAATGCTACAAGAATATGTTGAAAACACCAAAAACAAAAATTTATTCGGAGTGGGTCTTTTAGAGATTCGAAGTTTGTTGATCTGGACTGCAGATAGACTCTATTTTCCCCCTGAAGTCCTCTTTTTTACTTACTGACTTTGCTTTTTTTTTAGAGCAGAACTCTGTTTTAACCCTAGTGCTATCCTAGGCACTTTAAGGTTGGGAGTTGGGTCATCTAGACCCACTAGACAGTGCTCTGAACCTTTTTTCTTCAATGATTGTGATCTTAACTGGTGTCCATGGATTACATGAAATCTTACGTTTATCCACCTTTGTCATGGTAGGAAGAACATGTCAATGTAAGGAGGGGGGGGGGGTGTTATCTAAGATAGCACAAGGGTTAACCCATTGACTGTGCCCTCTTTTTACTCTTGCTTTTACCACAATTGGATGATATGATTACATACCATCTGCTTTATTTTTTATTTCAGGTGAACTGAAAGAGATCAAGCAAGATATCTCCAGTCTGAGATATGAGCTGCTGGAGGAGAAATCCCAGAACTCTGAGACGCTCGATGGACTGTTGAGGAGGCTGGGAGACATGAGTTCATCGTCCTTGTAGCAGCTCATGCTAAGTCAGCTTTCAAAATGGATGTTGTGCATTTTAACCCATCAGTATAGATGGGTTCATATGGGTCTAGAATGGGTCTACAATCGCACTGTAAGAGTCCAGCCTTTCTGTGCACAGTCACAATTGTTTAAAAGCCTGCTGTGACGACTTGAAAATAAAAGTGAGTCATGATCCTGGCTGTTCTGAAAGTATGAAAGTAAAAAAACAAAAGAAAAACCTTTAAAACAATGACATTCTGTCTGGAGGTTGAAAAGATATAACACAACTTTTACTTTTGTGGGAAGTGTCCTTTTTCTGTGCCTGTCGCTTGTTTTTATTCGTTATTTTCTTTTCCATCTCTGTTTTAAAGACCCACTCTGATTGTCTTTGGACCTATTTTAAAAGTGTTCCCAGTGGTCTTTTTATTGTGATTATGTTGTCTTTATTGAAAAAGTAAAAAGGTAATTTTCTAGGACATTTCTAGGACGTTTCTGCAGAGCGGCAGTAGTTCATTAGTCCCCCCTTCCCAATTGTAGAGCTTGTGTCATGGTTTGGGTTTCTTTTGTCTTGGTTTTTGCTTTATTACTTGTTCTGTCATGTTTGGGTCTGTTTCCTGTTTTATTTTGAAAGGTGTTCTGTTTTGTCATGTTCCTGAGTTTGGCTTCCTTGTCCCTATCTGTCCTAATCTTGTTCACCTGTGTCTTGTCTGCCCTGTCTGTATTTAAGTCTCATTTCTCCCTTCCTCTTGTGCTGGTCCATTAATGTGACTAACGTCCTTAATGTCTGTAACGTCTCTACCCTGACTCTCTTCTGCCATGTGTTCATGGTTTACTACAGTGAGTTTAGTTTTTGTTTTCTTGCTTAGCAGCGCCTTTTGTTAGGTTAATAAATCCCTTGGCCTGGAACTGTGTGCTCCCGTCTCTGCATTTTGGGTCCTTCATGCTCCCCAGCCCTCCCCACATGACAGCTTGTGGCCTGCCCAGTGTATATTCTACAAATACAATTCTTTTCCCAAAAACATTTCTATGTTTGCTCCTGATTTACAAGAATTTGAATAATGAAAGACTTTTTAATATATGTACTATATATATATATATATATATATATATATATATATATATATATATATGATTTTCATCGGTGTGGGTCTTTAACTAGTCTCAAGTGGCTGCAGGGTCAGAACGTCTCCATGTCTCTTTTTCACCTATTTTACTAAAGACTTATTCATAAAACTGCTTGGCTCCAACCATCTGACATTTTGTGGTCAGTATTTCAGTAAAGGCCTTGAAAAAGACAATTTGACGCTACATCGTTTGTCTAAATTAGTTTTTTATTGGACAGCAGAAGACTCCAGTTCATTCAGTCCCAGTGCAGACATGTGAACACTAATAAAATTCATATAAATTATTAAAACTGAAAGGTTGTACCTTTGAGACATATTTACTGCATGCAACTGATTTGTAAAGGCTGCAGAAGGCAATAGGGTTTAACATAAAAGAGCACTATGGACTCCAGTATTAACATTTACTGCACAAAAACACCTGACACAGCTACTAACAGTACACAGATTAGTATTCTTTCCTCACAGTAGTCTAAGGTTCAGGTAAAAAGGTCTTTGATGTCTGATCTTGGTCCAAAGCTGGATTTTGGTGCTGATGATAGCATCAGTCCTGTCAGATATAGATGATGTAGTTTTCAGGCACAAGGCCGGTTCTGCCCTTATAGGTGGCCTGCAGCCAACCTGGTTCCACAGATGGACACACTGCAAACACAAAAGAATCCCGTCAGCAGAACAACACACACTTATCAAATTATTATTTCAGTGTCTTTAAAAAAACATCCAGGTAGATGGATTCTGTATGTTTAGAAATGCAATGTGAACAGATCAGACTATAGCAACTTCATTCATGCAAACAATGTTTTTCAGTTAATGAGCCCACTAAACTTTTCTTTTTCTTCCTTTTTTAACCAAAATATGAGTTTAAAAAATAATGAATGAGCTCAAGAAACGAAACTAAACCTGATATTTGTGATCTTAGTTACATAGGTAGGTGGATTTTATCAAGTCACAGAGTGACTAAAACTTTATTGAACCCTCAAAGTGGAAATTACTTTCTCTATTAAAAACAGCAGTCAGATAATAAATAGCACTAGAAATACACCTAAAAAATGAATAACAACGATAATTACTGTCCATGGTCTGTGGGCTGTTGTTGACAAAAATACAAATACATGTTGGGTATTCTTATGCTACACAAAGCCTGTGAGATCTGCAGGATGCAGTAAGCTGGAAGGACCTCAGGTCAGAACCAAGTACTATGAATTTCCTTTCAGTGTCTGTGTTACACACCGATGGAGCACAAACCTCATCTACATTTAAATGCTTTCTGGTTTCTTTCAGAACCTTTTCCTATTTTAAGGTTTTGACTGACTTTAGTGGCATTTTAAGCTTTTTGTAAAGCACTTTAAATCATCTCTGTGTATGGAACCAGGGCTGTTTAGTTTTGCCTTAAATAAAAAGGAAAATCACTGGAGATTGCTGGAGGTTTGCAGGTGTGAACAGGACTGAAGCTCAGAGGGCAGGAAAAGGAATCTTACCGTTTGAGAACAGCGCCCCCTGTGGAAAACTCAGCTCATGACTGTGCTCTGCCTTGCAGGAATAAAGAGCTTTAGCATCCCTATAAGGAATCACAGAAGGCAGACTGATGGAAAACGCTTAGAAAAGCAATGGCTTTATGCATGATGAAGATCAGCATACCTTCCAGAGGGACATATGTCCAAAGCTGACAGGAACACGGAGCTGTCACGCTGCGGCTGGGTGACGGACAGTCTGCAACAAACAAATGCTCATCTATTACAGAGGAATAATAGAGAAAACTAATAAAAGTTATAGCAAACAAGAGAACATGTTAAACAGAAGAGTTAATCTATATAAAAATGTACCACAAATTTGCAAAAAAAAGTATCCATTTTGTTTATTTGTACAAGAAAAGCTTTGATATTACATAAGAGTTCATAATTTACACAATAAAGCAGGGTGCTCCTAGCATATATGTGTGATACACTTCATGGCTCTTCACCTCACTGAAAGAAAAACACATTTTGTGCCATCGCCCTCAGATTCCCACACGAGAGAATCTGTAGCAGGTGAGAGAGTACAACGACTTCCAAATCTTCTGCAGGTCAGAGAAAAATCTACAGGTAAGATAAAAAAAACTGCTGCAGATGCAAAAGTTTTGAGCATTAAACATTAGATTTTACAGCAGGAAAAAAAAGTGGCAAAAACGGGAGAGAAAATCTCTGACAGATAAGAAATAACCCAGAAAAGAAGCAGTTTACATAGAATCTACCCTAGATAAGAAAGTATTCTGCAGATAAGAAGAATGCATAAGAGGACAATCTCTGGCTTCTTTTCTTTCTCAGATCTTGATGGAGATAGCATCAAGTGAGGTGAGCGAGCGCCTTTCATACATTACGAGATACTCACAGAGACCTGGGCTTCTGGAATGTGCCAATGGCGGTGGAGCGCTTCAGATCAGAGCCGCAGCACATGCGTGAAGGTTTGTGGACTGAATCCAGGGATGCGAGACTTTGTACTGATCCATGACAACTTTTGTAATCTGAGACAAACACAAACAATCAGAAAAAACCCCGACGTGGTTTCATTCAGTCAAAGAAAAAGGTGCACACACCCTCGGAGATGTGCAGGGATGTGAGAGAAGAAGACTCGGACAGCGGGTAGGGAAACAGTGAAGAGGATGAAGATGAAGAGGAGGAAGCAGTCCTGTACTCAGAAGTGTGCAGCTGAGGAGAGGTGGAGTCCTCCCCTCTGGTTTCTTTGGAAGCGTCTCTTTTACTAGTGGAATGATTGCTCATGGACGAGACAGAGGCGGTTCTCTTAGCAGGTCCTTCAACCCCAGCAGAAGATGAGCGCTGGGCCGGGGGGCTGGACCCAGCTCCTCTGGAAAGAGATTTTGACTCCTTTAGGGAATACAAGGAAGCGGTTGAGTTTCTGTTGAAAGACTTTTCCACTGCGGAGAGTAACGAGGATGTGGAAGAGGACACAGAAGATGTTTGCTCCACGGGAGCCAGCGGAGCTGCAGACCAGGAAGTGGTAGACTGGGGATGGGCAGAGGGGGCGCCGTCCGAACGCTGTGTCTGATCAGACGGGGCTGCAGGTGGAGACACTGGGTCTGGAGGGTCAGGCTCAGCCGCGGGGGAAGACGGGGACGATGTTTGAGACAACCCGTTCTTTTCAGATGAGTGAGAGGACAGGGACTCCAGGCTCCCCATGGGGGTTGCACCAGGACTGCTACTGAAAGTGTCACCTGAGGTAGAAAAGAAATGCTTCAGTCAAATCATAAAGGCGTTTGTGAAGCAAATCTTTATCATTAGCATCTGTGACAGATGAGATGAGGCAGGACTCAGAACTCACTGTCGTTGTCTGCCAGGCACAGAGCAGGAGAATACAGACGGGCCTTTCTTCTTCCAGAAGACAGGCAAATCGCCTTGCTCCTACGAGGAGTTGAGCGTGATGAAGGAGCCGAAGGGACAGGTACCGAGAGGTCCGGGGCCTCGCCGAAGATCTGAAGAAAAAAAAAAAAAAAAATTTTAATGCGGCAATGTGGGTGGTCATCCAGGAGTGGCACAAGCGCCTCACCAAAAAAAAAAAAAAAAAAACCCAAACAAAACCCCATTATCACCAGATTTTTTAAAATGGTTGACTTTCTAGACCCAAATTAAATAAAATATGATGAAATATGCCCCCCTACTATCATGTCAACTTGTTGCTCTAATGACTCTTGCGGTCTCTCTGTGATGGGGTTCGGGGGAAACCAACTCGTAACTACAGAGGATATAAACGGGTGGTCTCACTCTGAGAGGATAAGCAAGTAGAGGGAAAGAGAAGGGTTAGACTCATCAATCACTAAAATTCAATAGCATGAATAAATATTTTATTATAGTTAGTCAATAATTCAATTGAACAATTTTATCAAACAAAATCAACAAGTAGTTATATAAAATATGTTTTAGAATAATGTATTCATAATGTATTAAAATTACATAATAAAAGTATATAATAAAGTATAATAAATAACTTTTTTGTTTGTTTGTGGTTATGAAGGATTGTTGCCAAAAGACATCACAACATAATATATGAGTTATTTTCCTTTATTAATTATATCAGTAAATAATATTAATGGATTAGATTTACCTGCACTTTTTCTTGGTGCTCAAAGTGCTTACAATGTGTCCAATATTCATTCACTCCTCATTTATACTTGGTGATGCTAACTACTAATGTAGCCTCAGCTGCCCTGGGGCAGGCTGACAGAGGCGTGGCTGCCAGTTTGCGCCTCTAACCGTCACTGGGACATTAGAGTCTATTATCACTGGGACAGCGCGGCACATTTACGCGCCGCGCTGGAGACAGGGAGGGTGAAGTGTCTTGCCCAAGGACAGGGCAGCGGCTGGCTGGGGGGAGTGGGGATTGAGCCGCCGACCTTTTGATCATTGGACGACCCACTCTACCGACTGAGCCACTGCTGCCCCCTAAATGTGCAAGTTAGCAAGAATATAACAAACAAAGCATGAATAAATATTTTATTATAGTTAAGCCATTATGGCTCCTTTATTTATCCTATGTTTGTTATATTCTTGCTAACTTGCTAACTTTACTGATATAGTTAATAATGGAAAATAACTAATATATTATGTCGTGATTTTTTTTATACAGGCTTTGTGTTCTTGGGGACAGGGCTTGGAGGGGAACTGGTCCAGTGTTTTGCCCAGGACCACCTCTGGAAAAAAACACTCCAGAACCATTCACATCCACTTTTGCACTCTTGTGCTCGTGAGCGCGCTCAGTACTGCACCTTTTTGTGGTTCTCAATGATTATCTCCACCACGATATTCTGAAACTTGATGTTCATCATGGCGGCCACCGTTTCCTCCTGTGACCTCATCAGTGTGGGCCCAAAGATCATTCCCAGGTTTGACACAGTCATCTGGTTTTGGTCACTATGAGAGGACACTCTACACACAGGAACACATGAGACACAATGAGCATCCGTGCATGGAGGGAAAGCGTCACAACCACAGTCACAACCAAAAACTCTTATTTTAGCTCTTTTTATCTATTTTTAATACCAACGATATTGTAAATACAGAGTGAGAAAACAATAACTTTCTACAAACCTCAGTTAAGATACATGAGTCACAATCTACTGGGTGCAGGAGTGATAACATCAAATAGGAAAAAACAGTATTTGATGCTTTTTCCACCTCGTTTTTCTTATTTGTTGTTTGAATTTTTCTTTGAAAAACATTGATTGAAATCCTTTAATGATTTCACACATAAAAAAAACTAAAAGAAACTATCTTTTGCTCATGACGGTAAGTTTTAAAAGCAAGAAAACATCTACACACTTGAAGAGGTGGTTGGTCAACAAGTCCAACATGGATTTGTTTTTTTCTGGCAGTTTGTGCACAAGAGCATGAATGGCTCTGACTCTGTAACTCTGGTCTTCGAATTCTGTCAAAACAGAAAAAAACAGTTTTTTTGTAAAATCTGTACGGTTGCCCTGAAGTGCAGATCACATAAAAAAATCACTCAATGCAAAAAAAAACATTAAAAATCAGAATTAAAAACCAAAAAAACAAAACAAAAATTACTTCCAGAGACCAAAATGTAATTCCAAAAACCCAATTAAAATAGAAAGAAACTAAATAAATCTTTTTTTTACATTTTGGTTTCAGGAAGTTTATTTTTATTTCTAAAATGTAATATTTTAGTATTTGTTTTGCCTTTTTTAATTGTCGTTGTTAACTTGAATATGTTTTATGTTAAGTGATTTGTACTTCACGGCCACCATACAACTGTCTCTATTTGGCAAATAAAAAAGGCAGGAAGATCATACTTGCAGCCCTGACAAAGTCTTTATGCAGCCTGTAGGTCAGCAGGGGTTCTGCCAGACATCTGCACATCAGTTTGAAAGCAAAACACGTGTTACATCTGAGCAGCTTTGAGTCTTTGATGCTATCTAAGTGTGTAAACTCTACCTAAAATAATCCTTAAGGGCGCTGGTTATGGTCTTGTTGTCCCAGACATCTGAATCCAGCTGTATCTCAGAAGTAGCTGTGGACGCTGCAGGGAAGCACATGGTTGGAAAAGCAGAGATGGACCTCTGAACGAACATGTGAGTCACTTCAAAATAAGAGCAACAAACCAAACACGCTGGTCATCAGCCGCTGCACTTTGGAGTTCACTCCTCCTGTCCTGTACAGGCCCAAGGTAGTAATGCCTGTAGACACATTAACTTTGTTGAAATACAAATAAGAAAAGATCTTACTTGCCTTTCTGATGCTGAGGAGTACCTCGTGCCTCTATCAGCTCAATGCACTTCTTTGCAAATGTGAAGCCTGCCTCATTGAGAAATGCTGTAAAGCAGGGGATCTGATTTATTACTGCAATCTTGTTTTACAATATTCATACAATAACAAACAGAATCTTGACCAAACTTAATACTTACTTTCCTCTTTTTTGCTGAGCAGTGAGGGAAGAGTGTAAATCTGAACAGAAGGTGAAAACCCAAAATTATTTTGTAAAAAAAAAAAACACAGATGATTTTGCTGCTTTTATTTTGAAATAATCCAGCAGTCATTTTGAATGCATTAATATTTAAAATAATGTATCGTTTCTTACAGGTTCTTTACCATCCATCGCCTCCATCCAAAGCCGTCGGTTGGCCTCTGAGTGCGCCTGGAGTGTTATAACGCCATGTCTGCAAGTGACGACAAATGACATTACACATCATACACAACACCCTTTAGTATAGAGTAGAACAGACATTGTCATCGTTCATGGAGCATGATGAAATTAAAGGCGGTCTTCATGTCAAGGTGCATCAGGATTAGGCCTTTGGGTCTTCCCTTTACCTCTCTATCACCTCGATGTCAAAGCAGAAGCGCTTATCAATGGAATCCGTCTTTCTTCGGACACAGGAGCGTAGCCGGAACACCTCTGGGGCTCCGCCCACCACACCGTTCTGTGGTCAAACATCACCTCGAGTTACATCGTCATCATGAAGCAAATACATTTTTGTATTTTAGTTACTGCAGTGAAGAAACAGTACTATTAAAAAGTGTTTTTTTATTGTTTGTTTTAATTTGTGTAAAATAGCATTAAAATGAGTAAACCTTAAAACTAGTGGGCTAAAAAGCAATTCTGCATCTCTTGTTAGTATTCTTAAAGCTTTATGAAGTAAAACATTCATTAAAAAAAGTTATTTAAAGTAGTTTCTTCCTTAATTGTCTTCATATCTTCAACTTCTAAACAGTTTATGTTATGGAAAATGTCACTCTTTGGTGTAGAGACCTAGCAGAGTGACAGACCCACCTGTCTGCTGGCTGCTCTGGCCTCTGTGCCGCTCATAGTGAACATTTTGGAGCTCCTCTCATAGGTGCAGTAGTACCTGGTCCACACACTGCCCAATGCTCCTAAATAAACACAAGTCCTGAATGAAGCCTTCTTTTACTCATGAGAGTTGGAGACATCAGAGAGTCTCACGTTTCTCCTGGATGTACAGATGCCCCTCCATGGCAAAGGAGCTGGGGGGTTTGAAGTCCTCTTCAGCGGACCGGATCCTCTTCATCAGCCTCTCAACCTCAACGCGGGTACTTTCAAAGTTGTTCCGAGCCTTTAGAACACATTAGTCATTATTGGCTCAACTAAATAAACAGATTAGGTTTCTTTTCTTTTTTAAATTGATGCCCCAAAAAAAGAGCTGGAGATATCAGAGAAAGTAATTTAAGCAAATTAAGGTTGTCATGGTAATATATCAGTAAGGTCACAGAATGACACAAAAGCATAAAATGGGTAAAGAAATCAGCTTAAGTGGAAGCTACGTTAATGAAAGACCTTCACAAGACCTGGTTTTGCCCTTTTGTGGCTTGTTTGCTCAAAAATGTTCTCCTTCAGCTCTCATATCATATCCTCCATTGTCCACTTGCTGCTCATTATTCCTAAGATTTCAGCAACAGCTGGATTCTCAAATATCAACTTCTCACCTTTCACTTTCAGGTAAACCGGTTTAACAAAATGCACAATTCCTAGGCAGGTGACGTTCAGAGGGTTAGGGAACCATTTGCCAATCAGTTGGTTGATGGTTCAAAACCTTGGCTTGATTGTCATTTTGACTTTTGATTGCTTAGCAGCTTTAAGAGCAGAAATCATGAGCAGATTTGAAAGCTTACATTTTGCAGGTTAAACTGAAGGTGTTGCTTGTAGGGTTCAAACTCGTGAGCCAGCTCATAGCCTTCGTGGTAGAAGGTGAACAGGCCTTGAAGGAAGGCTAATAACTGAGGAACAGGAGAAAAAGAAACAGCCATCAGTCATTCACTCAATCAATCAGAGCCCTGGACTCCCAGCTTCTCTGGTTTCTAGACTCGACCTCGACAACAAAGAGTTTCATCAGCGAGGGGAATGTCCTCACAGGAAGCTGGCTGCAGCAGCAGGAAGCAAGCTGCACCGATATCCATCACTAAAGCGGAGTGTCAACATGTTTACAGCCACAAACTTTGTCGCTACTGCGCTCCAGTTTAATTTTATGCCTGTTTCTGATTCTAAAACAATACATTTGTATTTTTCTGATGAGTATTCTGTAACAAACTAGCTGCAACTCACCGGCTCCACAAACTCAAACTTCTTTCTCTCCTGAACCTCTTGGATCTTGAAGACATACTGCAGCGATGCATCATAAAACCCCTGCCTGTCCTTCTTGATTTGAGCATCAGCCTGTAGGAGAAACCACAGCAAACACGCACAAGCAGTCATTGCAATCCCTGATCCCACTGTGGCTCTGGGAGCATCAGGGTGGTTCCTGTACCTCCTGCAGCTGAGACTCTTTCTTTCTAGAGGACAAGTTGAGATGCTTCTCCAGGACAGAGTAATACCTTTCCGTCTCCTTGTCAAACTGCTTCTTTCCTTCCTAAGAAAGGCATATAAACACTTCAGAATTTAACAAAATAAAAGAGAATTTTGCTTCAGTGATAAAGTTTTGCTTAATTGAACATTTGCTTTAGTTTTTAGGCAGCTGAGACAAATTGTCTTAAAAATGCAACAAGCAATCACAAAAGATTACAAGTAAATGCGTTCATTTTTGTGTTTGTCATACTCCAGCCGGCCTATCAGGAAATAAAAGGCTCCAATAAAAACCAGAAGACCTGTTAACACTACTAATGAAGAGGCTCTGCCAAAAAAGTTTGGAACATTTATCTGGCACGGCAAGTGCAACATGTGTCTCCAGCTGATTTTGGGTAAACAGCATCAGGATGTTCTTTCACACAACTCTGCTACATTCCTCAGTCTGAAGAAACTCTAAGAAAAAAAAAGAGACTTTATTAAAAGTGAGATGAACTTGTTTCTAGTCATGTAAACCACATGACTACTATCTGCATCCTTATTCTGGATAAATAAAAGTAGATAAAGTAAACTATGGAGCTGGAGACATGCATCTGAAAGCCACGTTCTCTTTCTTTGCAGAGCAGCCTCTCTGAGCTTGGCTCCTCTCTCCCAGCGTCCGTTCCCACGACCTTGAAACTGACTCTGGGATTCATAATTTATCCCAATAAATGAGGTTTGCTGATGCAAAGACCTGAGCGCTAACTGTGTGTGCAACCTTTTCTATTGTTCAAAATCTGGAAGTATTCTGCAGATTTACCTTAACAGCTCCGATTTGTTCCTTACGAAACCTCTCCAGCGGTGAGATCAAAAGATTGTCAGCATTCTGGATCTGAAACAGCAGGAGAAGAAAAAAAAAGACTTCTGTGTTGTGCATCAGCAGATGTAAAAACCAGCGGCGAAATACGAGAACATCACAGTGGCCAACACAAACGGGCTGCAGCTTCAGTGACAAGTTCAAAAGGATTCTCGCAAAAAAACAGTTAAATAAATGCTGTTTTTGGTTAATTATTTCCTAAAACACACAAAAACTCAGTTAATCAAAACTTTATGGTGTTAAAACAGTGACAACTTTACCAAGTATTAGAAAAATTCCCTTTTTTCTGGGAACAACTATGGAACCAGTGCACCTAAAGGATGTCCATCTAAGTGCTTTTCTTTGTGAAAAATAGCTTTTAAAAACAGTAGATATTAATTATTTTGTCTCTTGAATCTTGAATGAATAACACTTTATTTATATTGCACTTTTCAAAGCCATCCTGATGCCAAAGTGCTTTACATATAAAAAAAAAGCCATGAAATACATAAAAAGACAGATAAAAATGTAATAAAAGAGTAAACAAAAATAAGATAAGTTTTTAATTGACTTATGTTTCTTATAAAATATGCTTTACCAAAACTTCTAATTATACAACAATATTTTTTCATTAAAACCACATTTTTTATTTTAGTTTGGGATAAGTAAAAAAATTGACTATCTTATCCGAGAAGTTTCTCTAACAAGTCCTGCATACAGCTAAAAAGTTGCAAACGCATACGGTCAAAGAAAGAGAGAGTTTACTGCCTTCAATGAGCAGCTGCTGCTGCTGACTGCTGTCTGACAGAAAACATGGATGAAGCAACTGGGAGGGTTTTGAAACCTTTTCAGTCAATAATTCAATAAAGAACGCAGCAAAAGATGTTGACTGGATCTAAAATCCAAAAACCGGAAACGTAAAATCCAGATGGAGACCTAAAAAGACATCAAAGAATAAGGAAAAAAACAGAATGTCTCTAAAAAGAAACTTTTGGATCAAGTGAATCAACACATAAAACATTATAAACAGCAAACAGAACCAGATTCTAAATGCTTAAAGACCCACTCAGATGAAAAAAGAGTTCTTGGTGTTTTTTAACATGCTTTTGTGGAATTGTTCTAATAATAAAGGACAATAAAAATAAGCTAAAAATTGCATTTCTGAGTATTTCTTTACTCTAATCATTGGGAATCAGGAGCAGACGAAAAAATTAAGTTTGGAAAAGATTATAAAGAGAAAATCCGCTGTTCAGACCACAAAATCCCTGCTCCGCTCCATTCTGATGCATCCACTTGTAGACAAATAGATCACACAAGCCTTCGTCTTCCTCGTCTGATTTGACATTTGGCTCAAAGCTCTACGGCCGTATAGCTCCAAAATCGCTCTGTTGCACTGGGAATGTTAGGTTGGTGTTTTGGGGCGACAGTGGCTCAGGTGGTTGAGCGGGTCGTCCAATGATCGAAGGGTTGGCGGTTTGATCCCCGCTCCCACCAGCCAAAAATGTCGTTGTGCCCTTGGGCAAGACACTTCACCCTCCTTGCCTCCAGTGTGGCTCCACTGGTGTGTGAATGTGTATGAATGATCCCGGTGATGGTCAGAGGGGCCGTAGGCGCGAAATGGCAGCCACGCCTCTGTCAGTCTGCCCCAGGGCAGCTGTGGCTACAATAGTAGCTTACCATCACCAAGTATGAATGAGGATTGAATGAATAATGGACATAATGTAAGCGCTTTGGGTGTCTTGAAAAGCGCAGATAAATCCAATCCATTATTATTATTAGAGGGGCTGTAAGCTAGCGGGAGCGGGTGTCTGGAAGCAGGATTCGGCTTACTCTGCGCCAACATTCCTACCCACAAGTCAGAGGCAAACTTCTAATGAACTACAGCCACTCTGGAGAAACAATGTTCTAGAAAATGATACAGGATTTTTGATTGTGGCAAAAAAAGGCAGAAATTATAATTAAAAGGCCACTAGGAACACTTTAAAAATAGATCAAAAGATTGATCAGAGTGGGACTTTAAAGGGAAGCAAAAATTGACAATCCACAATCACTTCTTTGTCTGAACAAAGAAATGATTCAATAAAAAATGGAAAATAAGAATAAGATCATAACTGATGCCTAATAAAGAGAATACAAGATTGCTGTCCATACCTCTACAATAGTAATGAAAAGCAGTAATGCACCTTTATACAAACATTTCATTTCTATTTGTTCATCTTAATAATGATAATACTCCATTTTCTTTCAAGCGCTGTTTTTGACACTTAAGGACACTGTACATAGCAGTAAAAATAAGAACATATATACATTAAAGCAGAACGCAATAAGGTAAAATAAAATCAGCCAACAAAAGAATAGACAAAAAATCAAAGTGAGAAAGTGGATTTAAACAGGTGAGTTGGATTCTGGATTTTTAACATGGATAAGGACTTGAGCTTAGTAGCATGGAGTTAAGCGTCTGGGTTTGGTCGTACAGGGATAATATAACAACTGCTCCATGATAAAGCTCAACTGGAACAATGAAGATTATCAGTTTTCATTTGTCCATGTGACAAAAACATCAAGGTGTCAGACATGGAAGTGAAACAAAGCCCACCTTGTACTCATTTTGTAACTTGTAGTTATGACTGAAAATGAAAAAAACAATCCCAGATTTGGGTCCAGTTTGATCAAATATATGTAAGCTTTGAACAATGTTCAAAAATGTAGTTTATTTTTCTATGAAGCAGCTGAATAAAGAAACATCCCCGAAAACTGCAGGGACTTTTTTTCAAAGGTGCAGAACAGACAGAAGTCTAACTTGAAACACGTCTTATTGGAAATCGTTTCAATTTATAAAGTTGAACAGAAACAGTTGAGCCAGACCAAAACACATTAAAAAGTATTTAATCTTTTGTGTAAGTTTAGAAAAACATTGCACAAAGCTAAACTACAGTTTAAGTAAATAAATATGTACAATCTGACATTTTTCCCACAAATTTGAGTGGAAAGAACTTGTTCATCGTTTTTCCTAAATTTTAGTTCTACATGGTTGCACAATTCTCAATATCCACATTTGCATTCAGCTTCTAGTTGTTTAGTCTAATAGGTTAGAAAAAATAACTGAAATAATCAATTAATGTCTTAGTTTTGTCCCCAGTGATCAGAATACAAACTGGGTCACAATTGATAAACAGCCCTTTAAGCTTGAACAGGTAGATATTTAGCGGAACCTGTGTGCTGGAGCAGCCCTCCTCATTTATTACTGATGGTATTAAGAGTCCAGCAGGGCCGTTGTGTCACAGTCAGCGGAAAAGCATTCAATCCAAACACGCACAGAAAGACGGACAGCAGACAAACACACACAGAAACCTTTTATGGACTTTCCCAGCCAGCAGAGTCTGAGGCCAGTCACTGGGGGATTGTCTGAATAGGTTCCACATGGTTCCTCCTACAACCAGACCATGTACACAGCCACAAAGGCAAACAGTCTGAAACAAGGGACCATACATCAGGTAGTGTTAGGCCTCTGCAAATGCACAAAGGTTTGGCTCCACGTACTTTGCCAAACTGCCGTCACTCTCACACAAAGGCCACTGGCTTGATGGAGGGTCTTAGAGGTGGAGACATTTCCCAAAATACCCCAATGTGCTCCGCTGGCACAAAGCTCACACTGAACTGCAAACTTCTAAATCACATTGAGGAAAATTAGGTCAAGAAACAAGAAGAGGAAGAAAGATTGTGTCAAGTGAGGAGGACCGTAAAACCAAAATGAACAAGGGCAAAGTCCTGAAATAGTGAAGGATCGTTTTGAGTTAAAAACGTTTGGGACCATCTTAATGTCCACTTTTTAGAGAACTTAGTATCAAACTTCCAGGCTCCCAATGTCAGGATAGACACTCGTCCACAAGGCCACTGAGATAGTTTGCAACGTGGGAGTCAAGTTCTGGAGACAACAGTCTTGTTTCCTTTTCCAGCCACAGTGTTTTTAGCAGAAATCCGGTCAGAAATATCTGGAAACCGAGCGGAAGAGTGTCCTTCAAAAACCACAGGTTGAGATCAGAGGTGTAAAGATGGTGGGAGGGGCTCCACTTCTCTGTGGTCTCTCGTTCTTTCACATCCTCATAATTCTTTTTTTTGTTTGTTTTTTATTCTAGTTAACACAGTTCCAGCTACTTATTGTTCTCTGAGTTTGGTAAAGTTTTACTCTAAAGTTTCAGTGGTTATAGAAAGTTTCTGGTACAGACATTCATTTCTGGTACAGACATTCATCAGAACAGTTTGGCTTTTAAAAAATTCCAGTCTGAGAATGATACAGGGCAGCCTAGTCGCAACTAAAAGCCTTTAAAAGTTCATATTTTTCTATAACAGAAAAATGTATAAATAATGTTCCTGTTTAGAGGCCGCTAGAATATTAGAGTGCATTTCCCTCCAAAATGTTTATGCATGAAAAAGAATGCACTAACAGAAGGGTGGAAAATAAAAATGTAACAGTACACAGACATGCTGTCTGTGTCGCCTGCAGCAGACCCGCCCTTTGACCTGCCCCCACCGGCAGAGAAGCTGCTACACGCCCCTCACCCTCCTCTGCCCCTGCCACCCTGGTCAGAGCTCCACAAGACAAATTCTTTTTAAAAAATCCACTTCTTTCAGCTGACACCCCATGGCAAACAATTTTATTTTTGGTCACCAAGGGGTGATGAACATGTCGATAAGACTATTAGAATCAGCAAAAGTACATTTTTAGATTCCCTTGGCAACAGAGGTTTTTTGTTAATCAGGACCACATTCCTAAAATGTTTATAATGTATGTCATATTGTTTCATTCAGCTTGAGCCAACAATTCATGTATTTAAGTTTCTCAATATTCTGGTAAAGAAAATATGCAAGCAACGGGGAAATGCAACTTTAGTGAGCTCAACGCGCAAATGCTGCTCAAAATCGAAAAACTTTAAAAGCAACATTTCTTACCAAGAAGCCTCCAAATAATGCTTGAGGGGTTATGAGGCAATAGATCGCTTGTATAAGGTACTAAAGGTAATTTTTATGATATTTTCAAGATAGCCGCCTCTTCCTGAGGTCAAAGGTCAACAAAACTATGCTGCGTATGTGTAACATTTTGAAAAGATTGCAGGAACTAAAGTTTTTGTTTCCCATGTTGTGCAAAATTGTGAAAATTGCCAAATTTCGCATTTTGCCAAAAAAACGGCTGCCAAGCCTTAGGTATTTTACCCATCCCATGATAATTTCATTTTATTTATAGCGGCAACTTCCAATAAAAAGTCTACGAAACACCCATAAACGTGCATTTTGACTTCCGCATTCAAAACGCTACTAATACAGAAGTAACACAATGTATGCTCACGTTCACGGGTAGCTCTCCCCGGGAACAAGTGTTTTTATTGAGGAAGTCAAGCTCTAGTTTCAAGTTTCTATAACCATTTTTGGGCTCTACACACCATTGAATGTGTGCTGAAAGTTAAACCATGTCAAACTTTCAGGGACTCATATTAGGTAGTGACGTATGGATAAGTTACACGCCCCTCTTAATAGTTAAGCCCAATGGTTTGAAAATTAATCGTGAAGGAGAAATTAATATTTGCAGCTCGTGCCTGGATGAGCATCCGTTGAGTTTAAAAACCTGCATTAAGGGTGTTCTTGCCTGGTGTGCCCATAGCTTTCCCATTCATCTTTTTGACAAATTTGCCCACAGAGACTTTATTATTTATTTGGGGGTTGGGGTCGTTTCACTGGGTACAAAGTATGTGCACCTTTTAGTGAGTTTTTGAGTATGTAGCTGGGATTTTTTTCCCTCTCAAACGCACTGAAGAACGAAAATTGACGGAACCAATATAGTCCTAGCAGACCAGGACTGCTGCCGGCCAAAACCACAGTAAAACCTCCTCCGGGTAAGTGAAAACATGCTGTTATTACAACAGAAGAGGCTGAAAAACCTACATCCCAGCCTTTTTAGAGGATTTTGCTTGTTTTACAGTGTTCACCCATCATCAGTGTGACCAGACATCTGGTGGCATTTGGGGAGAGCACACCCAACGCACAGGGACTCCACACCAAACCCAAGGAGCTCCCGGCCTCCTAGCCCTTCAGAGGTTCTGCTCCATGACCCACAGAAACCTTAGAAGCTGTTGAAGGCGTAAGGCTAGAACCTATCAAAATTTTTCAGTGGTGCGAGCAGTTTGAGCTCTTTCTACCAACCAGGAAACTAATCGTAATGTTATGGCTGGCTGGAGCATAAAGACTCTTTTGTTGCTAACTGCCGCATCAGCAGCTTTAGAAAAGAAGCCATCAACAGTCCCCTCCCTCCTATACCTTATGAGACACCAAAAAAAGTAAAACCTACAGTACCGTGATAAAATTCTGCATTTAACTTCACATAAACACTCATTATCTTACCAGCCGCTTTCGCTCCTCCTCCATGGTGTTTAGGAGCTGCGAGAACTCCTTCAGCGACTGAGCTGCAGGGAGATCACACAATCACTTTGATATTTGAGCTTGTGCTTCACTTGAAAGTTCAGGACATTATCCTGCTGCCTCGTCTCACCTATGTTAATCTCATCATCCGTCTCCGCATCTCCAATGCACTCAAACTGAAACTCCTGCAGAGACTGGGAGAAGCGTTGCACTGCCAGAGAGAGGCCTGCGAAAACAGGAAGAATTTCTTTCACCTGTAAAAAGCAGATAAAAGTCCATTCCCATTTTCATAAAAGTAATAGCTTCTTTAAAAGCTATTACGAAAAAAACTGTCAAAGACTGGAGCAATGTTACTGCCAGCAAGTGTTTGTGAGGAAACCCTTTCTGGATCACCTGATGTATGTAGCATCAGGGGGACTTTCTCTTTAGGGAAATTCCAACAAACTTGATTGATATAAAGGGAAATTTTTTTCACTCTTTTTTAGTTCGTTTGGTTTAGTCTCATACAGAAAGAACCAAACTCACAGGAAATGTTACACAGTTGGACGTTTGAAATGCCCTCTATACCAAAGAAGAGGAAGAATATAAAATGAATACATTTTCAAATGTCTGGCTATACTGTTTAGTAGGGCTGCACGATATGAGGAAAACTTGCGATATGCGATATTAGTGATCAATATTGCGATAACGATATAATTTGCGGTAAATAAACAAATAGAAAAATAAACAAAAATATCATTCCCATTTAATTGCAACAGTTTAAAATTATACTCCAAATGACCCTCATCGACATGGGGGACAAACATCTAACATAATAGGCCTCCATCTGATTGGTCAACAATGGGAAGGCGTCCATCTGATTGGTCAAAGCATAAAGGGATTTATGTGATTTGTTAAATGCTTCAAGCTGTTAGAAGATTGCTTTAACACATTTTGGGTTTGCGATTTATTGCGATATTCGCCGTCTTCTGCGATATGCATATTGCAGAGCTGGATATTGCGATAACGATAAATTTGCGGTATATTGTGCAGGCCTACTGTTTAGCTATTGATTATTAATAAGTTCCTCTGACTCCTCATTGCATCAAGGGACAAAAAGGATGAGTTTTGCTGACTTTTCCATTCTTCAAATCAAGAGTCTGCAACCTGAGGCTCCAAAGCCACATGTGGATCTTTGACTAAAGAAAAATAAAATAGTAGTAGCCCTAACATTTAAAAATGGCTTAGTTTGGCTTAAACTTTTATGGCTGAATTTCTCCTAGAACAGTGAAATAAACTGCTACAGTTTTTACAACACTGCTGACATTACACCAAGTCATCATGTGCTCTAGCATTCCTCTACTACTTTGCACTGATTTCAAATGCTGCCAAAGCTTTAGTAAAAAGTTTGATCTTCTCTGGAGTACTCTTTTTATGTTATGGAAGATTGGCGTTTGGTGGAAAGTTTGTGCCAGTGTTCAGCAGTGGACACTGGCAGACATTCAGTGTTTGAATATGTGTGTAAATGGGTGAATTGGACTGTGACTGTAAAGCGCTCTGGGCCATTGATGAAGGTAAAAGTGCTACAAACCTCAATAAAAAGTACAAAAAAAGGCCTTTTTTCTGTACATTTCTGTTTTTATTCATGCCAAAAAAGGAAATATAATTTATATTTATTTCAAAAGTAACAACAGGACAAATTTTTGAAAGGGTGAAATAAGACTGTGTGGCTCCTGTAGGTTTTGATCAGTAAGAAACCGGCCTAAATGGCTCTTTTGATATTAAAGGTTGAAGACCCCTGCTCTAAATGAAGTCACACTGTAAGCCAACCACACCAGGGTTCAATTCCACGGGGAATTTTTGCCTTTTGAAAAACCAGTGTGTGTTTGATCCCCGCCAGAGTTCACACTTACCAAATGAAGCAAAGCACTCAAAGAAACCAAATGTCTGGTGTGATAATCTTTTCTACAGCTGTAAAGAGAGGTATGGATCTAAATTATCTCCAGAAACATTTTTATTTTTGAATGAAACGGCATGCTGCTCCTAATTTTAGAGTTGACAGCACAACACAGTGAGCTGTGTTCACACTGTCACACAGCAAAGTGGCAACAAAAGAAAAACCAGAAGGCGACAGTCCTATTGTCTACATACAGTTCAGTGCAGATAACTGCTTCTGGTCTCTTTTTAAGCATAGTTTGGATCTGTTTCGAATTCGAAAGAACAGCAAAATGTATGGAGAAGTATCAAATAGCCCCACACAAGGGATTTTCTTTCATTCACAGACATCAGCTGATAAACTCCTGGACTTAACTTTGTTTCAGCTGCTAATAAAAAAGTAAAAATAATCTACAGCTAATGTTTGCAGTGGTATCTGGGTAATCACAGTCCAATTTATAACATAGAAGAATAATACTCATTTTCAACTTTTCAATAAAGTAGTAACAAATACCTAATTTCAGATCTAGTTTTTGAATGACTACATCATGCACTTTTTATAGATTGTGTGTAAATGAATGACCAAATGATGAACTTATAAATATTAGTTAGCTGCAAAGTATTTGTTTTTTTAATCCTTAATGCACTTACCTAAGAGCACTTTAAAATGCTGTTGTTCATGTGAAACTGACAAGTAAAGTATCTCTTATCTTAATATCTTAATAATTAGATATAATTATTTAAAGAAATTGTATATATTATACACAAAGCACTGATCTTTTTTTAACTTTCTTGCTGGAAAAAAGTCAAACTTTTATCTGGTTTAAAGGAATAAAAGAGTTATCACTGTTATTATTATGATTAGAAATGTTTACTGTGCAACAAAAGACTTGATGACAATTTGGCTGGACTGCGCAGAAACTAATAGTGCAACCATGCATTCAAAAGTCCTTCACAGGAATTAATCTAAAGTATAAATGTATTTACAGTCAAGAGAAAATAGTTGTGCAGCCCCATTAAATCCTGGTTGTAAGTACACTGACCAAAAAGTATAAACGCAACACTTTTGTTACTGCTCCCATTTTTTATGGTATGAACTCAAAATTGTGAAACATTTTCCACATACACAAAATAACCAGTTCTCTGAAATATTGTTCACAAATCTGTCTAAATCTGTGATAGTGAGCACTTCTCCTTTGCCAAGACAAGCCATCCCACCTCACAGGTGTGCCATATCAAGATGCTGATTAGACAGCATGATTATAGCACAGGTGTGCCTTTAGACTGGCCTGGAACTGGTTATTTTGTGTATGTGGAAAATGTTTCACATCTTTGAGTTCATACCATAAAAAATGGGAGCAGTAACAAAAGTGTTGCGTCTATATTTTTGGTCAGTGTATTAAAAAAACATTAAAAAAATGCATTTGTCAAAAAATACTTATATGTGACACTGCTTACAAAATTTTTTTTTTTTTTTAATGAGCCGGCCTTACTGAGTGACCTCATGTCTCAAATCTCACCTTTGACAGCATTAACTTGAACTGTTTCCTGTTTCCTTATCAGCTCTTGTGGGTGAGTTTCGGCTCATTCATTCATTTAGCTGGTTTATGTGCAGTCATCATGCTGCTGCTGTGATTCATATGGCTGTCCAGTTGTTACATAGCTCAACATCAGCAAAGCTTTAGCAATCCATCGGGACGGCTTTATGCTTGCCTCCTGACAAACAGAGTTCACAGCTGATTTGGTGATTGAAAAGTGACCAAATGATGTGGCTGCAAACAGGCCCAAATGTTCATCCTTCCACCGTGCTTGTCTGCATTTGTAAGATATTACATTACTGCTAGATTGTTTTCACCAAATGCGGTGTTCGGTATTGATGTAAAAATCATTTTTGATAAATCTTCAGGGAAAATATAATAACTTGTTTTTGATTTACAAAGGTGTCTAGCCTTTTAAGTTGTCTGCATTTATTTAGATACAGCATTGTCTTACTACAGTGGAAATCTATTGGAACACGTAATTTGACCAACAGCAGTTTTTAACAAATTCTATTTCTTACTGAAACGGTTTTTGTAACTGGTTCTAGATGTGAATGCAACAGCAATTCTTTCACTGAAATTTTATGAATCACTTTTCTCTTAAAGTTATAAAATCATAAACAGGAATGTACAAGAGAAACTGCTGCTTTTGCAGATTTTTGAAAACCTGCTTAGGACCTTCCTCGTTGTTAGCAGTACTAAACTTAAGATCTGGCTTTATAAGCACAATTAAAGCAATAAGAAGATACCTAAGGTCTGTTCTATTTGGCTGATGTGAAAGCTCGCTAGAATGTCACTGCAGATGGAACAATCAAACACTAGATGACATTAAAATGAAAGGTTCTAGTTTGTATGCAAGTGAATCCTGGTGTGGTTCACTTACAGTATCAATGCAATCCTAATTTTGAATGAAAGAATTATTAAAAAAAAAAACAAAGACAAATATTTGTATATGATAGCCAGAGCACCGGTGGGACGAGCTCATGTTTTGTTTTTCTTCTTCCTGGTTTTTCTAAGGAAAAAATACCCCCAAAGATGCCGTTTTTTAACTTAAAATACCGTTTTCACTTATTTCTTTTTAAAATAAACCAAGCCAAAAATGATAGTGTCCTACCCAGATTTCATCGGACTTTCCTGGTTTAAAATTGACAACAATAATGTGAAAGTGTGGCATTAGCCTAATTGTGTTAGAAATACTAGCATAGTGCAAAATGGCTCATTCTTACCATTCTTGGATGATGTTTTTCCAGTGCTAAAATCTATTAAATCGGATTCGATTATGTGTTTTTGTACAACATTATGCAGTTTTGTCCACGATTGCAACTTATTTGTCGTAATGCCGGACCCAAAAAAACACTTTAAAGTCCCACTTCGATCATCTTTTGATTTATTGTAAAAGCGTTTCCAGTGGTCTTTTAATTATGATTATGCTGATTTTAGCCAAAAAAAAAAAAAAAATGAAAACCTGTGTGGTTTTCTAGGACATAGTTTCTGCAGAGCTGCAGGAGTTCATTGGAAATTCCCCTCAGAGATGTTACCGCAAAGCAACCCTCCTACCCGTCTCCTTGACGTTGCTAGGAGTTTGGAGCAGGAAGCTTTTGGCCTGTCGTTTGTATTTTCTACATCACAAATACGCTGCTTTTCAAACTCTGGTCCTGATTCCCTACAATTTGAATTTAAAAAACCACTAAGAATGGAAATTTTGAGCTTAATTTTCTTTATATATGTCCTCCATCATCAAAAATATGGATATTATAATTACCAAAATGATGTAAAAATGAAAAAAGCCAGATAACGAAAGCTTTATTAGCACACTGTGCTGTGGGCGTGGTCAGGGGCGGGGCTCTGGAAGAGGACAGTTTGATTTTCTTTTATTCAGGACTTTTCAGAATAAAGTGTTCCTGAGCAAGGCACTACTGGCTTGACTGACTGTAGTTTGTGGTCTGAAACAAGACCAGACACAACCGACAGATTAGCACACAGAGTAATTACCTTTTTTTTTTTGTTTTTTGTAACAAAGTGGAAAAATAGTAAGTGGATTAAAAACTTTTCCATAATTGAGTTTTAATTATTTTCCCCCATTTGGGTCTGAACGATCACATGGTTTGAGGCTTCGAGGTTTGTGCTGACATAATGGCACATCTCATTCATAGTTCTGAAGGCCGTCTTTGCCTCAGGTCAGGAATCTCGGCTTACATGTTCTCCGCCTTCTTGTGGACGAACTCGGACCTCATCGAGTCCAATTCGGTTCTCTTACCTCTGAGCGCAGAAATGAGCGAGTTCCCGTCTTTGATGAGCTCTTTGATAAATCTGTTGGTGCGCTCCAGCTCCACTTCATGGCACTGCAGCCGATCTCTGAACTCTGGACTGTCCAGGAAAGAATCACTGAACTCCAGCGTCGGCAGACCCATCGGAACTCCTGCTCACCTCACGCGGTTAATAATGACCCAACTGCAGCCAGACGTGCGATTCGGTCCCCGCCGGAGACAACGGACAGTCAGGAAACTCGGAGAAAGTCGCTGGGAAGTTTCCTCAGGCTCCTGTTTTCATGCTTCTTTTCCTCACAAAGCTTCCGGACCCGGAGCTGCCAGAGACCTTGGGTGACGGGGTTGAGCCAAGACTCTCTACGACATTCTGCTGACGAACTTTAAGACACCCGGTCCGAATACTACCAGACCTCTGTAAGGGAAAAAAGACCCCCGTTTCGGCAAAAAAGACTCAAAATCAAGCGAAAACAATTTAGTTTGGCTTTAGACTCGTGGGAACAGACGAAAAACCGAGATGTGTTGATAACTCCGGCTTCCTACGGCTCTGCTAAAGGGCTGTTACTATGGGAACGAGAGACTCCTGCTGGCGTTTGCTGAAATTTTTTTTAATTTACTGAAATCAAGGACGTTTACAGATTTACAACCATGTAATAACTACTATGAAAACAATAAATAAATATGTTCATTTATTTTAAATAATAACACTTATTATTATTATTATTATTATAGAAGAGCAGCCACTTTGTTATGATCACTGTTGTTGTTTTATAGGATTTTACAGATCAATACAAAACTTGTGGATGTATTTGTTTTTTTGTTCTTTTACCTTTTTTCCCCCAGATCTATCATAAATCCATAGCTAGTGCTGTCTTTCAAGAAAAGCACACCCCAAGAATAAATGCCCTGTATTATATTATAGGGGTATATATAAGATGTATTTTCTCTTAAAAGCAAAGAAAAAACAGGTAAACACAGAAGGGTCAATTACATTAAATCTTCTTTAGAGATCTACTTGAATGGGTTTTGGCAGCCTCAGGTCTTTGGACAAATTATGTTCCAAAACATGTTCTATTTTTAGATTTTTCTCCAATTCATAGATAAATCGCAGATAAATCCAAACACAACTATTAGCTCATTTTAAAAGGTATTTTCTGTTGATTTGTGGCCTGGCGCTTGCTGGGTTTCCCGTTTTTTAATTGAGGAGGTGTGTGTTGTCACTTGATTCATGTTTAGGGTAACAGAGTTGCTCATGACGGAAGCACGAGTCAGCAGACCTCAACAGTAACAATCAACGGTTGGAATGAGTTGTAAATAAAAAAAATCGTTTCTTTGCTTTAATACAGGATTGCAGAAAACAAACAGGTTAAGCCTGTGCATGTTTGTTTTTGACAAAGATTGGATGAATCTAAATATGATATGGTAAATATAACAATAGGTATTTTATTATAAAACTTGAGAAAAACTGATGTTGAGAATTCAGATAGTTTCCCATTTGTTACCAATAATTATTCTCATTTGAGATAACATTTGATCGAAACAAAAAGTTTAGGTTAATTGTTTCAGTTACTATCTAAAAATACCACAGATTAATATATTGATTTAATATACAGGAAATGAATGGTGGCCTTTATCATAAACAGGTCAGGCTTGGTGGCAGACAATTAAACCTTTGATAAATAAACTTGAACAGGTCATAAACATGAACTAAGCGACAAAAAAAAAAGCCGAAAAGAGACAAAACAGATGTTTCGACATTGAAGATCTGGACACAAATCTAAATGAAATGCGTTTTTAAAAGTGAAAGGTCCCATACACACAGGCATATCACTAAGCACAGGCTAGATGATCCAGGCCAACCATTCCCATTTTTGTTGTAGGGTCAGTTTTTTTTTCTGCACTCAGATTACATTTGTTATACTTGTTAACATGATATACTTATACATTAGGACTCAGCATTGCATGTCGCTTCGGTTTCCATGGTCACAAGGCTCTGCTCACAACATTAGGCTTTGGGGACTTTTTTGTTCTATTGGTTTCAAGTAGCTTTTATTCAAACTGGTTTCTATTCTCCTCTTACAACTTTCCTGCTGCTTCTTTGTGTGAGCTCATTTCTACTGTATCTGCCACTCACTGAGGAAAACAGAGCGCCATGGCTACCGCAATAACCTGACTCCCATGCACAGAGGAGAATTAAAGCAGACAGCACAAGGAAATGCTGCAAACTGAACTTTTGATCCATCCGGTCAGTTTGTTAGACACCTGACAAATGGTGGTTTTAGTCAGAACCACCACAGGCGTTCACAGTTTAATGTTTGGTGAGGTCGGTCCGAATGAGTGTGATGTAACCAGTTCCAGAAAAAGACGTGTTAATAAGAAAAGCACCACATCTAATAAGGACCTCATGTTCTCATGATTAGGCTCTATAAAGTCAGTGTGGTTTCAAAACCTCTAATTCTTTCATTAGCTTTCATTTAAATTCATCCTCAAACTGACAGCTTTTAGGATCAGTTCAAAGTCTGCTTTTAAAAGATTTTTTTTAACTGTCAAATAAGTATATTGTGTGCAGGTTTCTCATCATATTGTGCATAATCTTTCTGGACGGCGTCCTGCTGCATAAATGGGCTCTGGAAAAGATTCACAAGCTTTACAAATTTGACCAAAAGCGCCGTGTAAAACACACATTTTCTTAGTCAGTCTGTTGGATTTCAAAACAAGCACGACCCCTCCTTTTTTTTTTAGGAAGCATGAAAGTGTGCGTCAGGACGTCCCCGTCTCTAAATTTCTAAGACGACAGCTCAAAAGAACAAGGTCAAGCAGCAGACACTGACAAAGCTACAGACCGGGAAAGGATGAAAGCGGCTCCCCAAAAGCCAGAAAGACGGGCAACTCATTCAAACATTGCTCAACAACTCCAGGACGACATCAAGTAACAAAAGAAGGGCAGAGAAGCAGAAGAGAATGGTTTGAAAAAGGCTTCTAGGTGGAGTTAAGTCATGTAAAAGCAGGAAAGGGCTCTTTACTAATGAAAAAAGAAAAGAAAAGCCAGGCTGAAGTTTGTAAAACCTAAGGCATTTATCTTCTACTTTTTAGCTGTGATTCACACCGCAGACCTAGAAAGGCCTCATAAAAAGCCATCACGCCACATCAACTGTGAAATTCAGTTCAGAACTGACGAGGTTTTAAACAACATTTTTCTGATTTAACATAAAAAAACTCCAAATGTTTTATGTTATTCAAATACATGTCTAGAAAACAGATAAACCTGGACCTTTTTAGACGCCACTAAGAATAAGTTTGAGACAGGACAGAGAAATAAATCCCAACGAGAATATCTGTTTCTGAAGACTATCAACTCGGTGTGTTCAAAGAAAAGAGAATAAGACATCCTATGAGGAACATTGGTCTAAAAAAGGTTTTTCAAGTAGATATATCAACAAAGTCAGAGTCCTTCAATCCTCTTCCCCCACTGTCAGGATAAACAGGAAAAGGAAACAGCAGGGGGGATCAGACAGCAGAGAGGGTTTGGACAAGAAGGCAACCATGAGAAGACAATGTCAAGCATCTGAAGATAATGAACGCGATGCAACAAATATTAAGTTTTAGGACCTTCTTCATGTTAAAGGGGGCAAATTTCTTCCCAAAAATCCAACAACATAAGCAAAAATCTCCTTTTCACCTTTTGTTTCGGCCCTGCAGATACACGTACAGCTCAGCTCTTTGTTTCCGATTCACAGGATTGCATTTGCTCTTGATCCATACGAGCATTTGGAGGAGGGGTAATCTGAAACCTTAGAAGGGCAGATAACTTCATTCCACAATCACATATGTATTAATCACAAATACAGGGCAGAGAGGGCATCATTTCACAAACATCAAATCCTCAGAAAGGTGGAACCTCCCAGGTCTGCCTCCTTGCTTCTGTGCGAACAGAAGTAGGAGGATTGCTGGGGCGGGGGACAGGTCCCCTAAATAACTGTGAATAAAAAGGTAAAGAGTTGCCAGGTTTGTCAGTTTTCATGATGTTTGTCATATCTTTTAATGCATTTCTATACGGGATCTGTTAAAAGGCATGCACTCCTTTAACTGTGCACATTTACGATACAAAGACAGAACTAAAGAATAAAGTGGTTTGTGTGACATAAGACAAAACAAAAATCGGATGTCTTTTTACTGCTTTTTTGCTGAGCAGCAGTTAAGCAGCTAAATGTAATTTAAATTACAAGAAAACACAAGCACACAAAAGGGATTTATATTTTTATTTCTTTGGTTAGTGTAAAAAAAATGAAGACATCAATACCATTCTAATATTAAAAAAAAAAAAACACTTGTTTTCTTGTATTCTGACTTATAATTCCCAGTCAAAAAGAAAAATGTTAAAGTTTTTGAAAGAAAACTCACTTATCATCTGTCTTATGAAAAAGAGAGACAGTTCAGCTAATTTGATCGTGAAACGAAATCATTTGAAAGGTTCAATATTCTGTCAGAAACCCCAACCTGGCTTATTGTTATTTTTTTAGTTGTATATGTGCATTATGTCATCATTGAATCTGGATGTATGTAATAGTTTTCTGATTGTGTATCTGAATGTGAATCAGAAAAAAAGTTAAATAAACAACAATTCACTGTGTTTTGCACGAATCTCTCTCTCTTCTTTTAAACCCTTTTGAGACTAACGCAGGGTCAGTTCAGGTTTAGGTCAAAGGACTAAATGCTGAAACTCTTCCCTCGGATGTGGATCCGCTGTGTTCCGATAACACCCGAAAAGTGACGAGTCGCCATCCGCGGTGGTGTCCCGATCCAGACCTTTCATTATCCCTGCTGCATCACCTCCTGTCTCTGTACCTGCGATCCTCCCGGTCCCTGTCCCTCTCCCGGTATGCTCTGTTTTCCCTGCTGCCCCGATCCACATCTCTAGTATGTCGGTTCCGGTCCTGCCATGCGCTGGGTCCGGCTCTGCCCCAATCCTGCACCGGCCCGGCCCCGAGGTTGATGGGCTTCCTGAACGGTCGGTCCCTTCCTCCGAAACGCAGCTGTCCAGACTCCTTCTTGCCTCCCAGACCTCCACCCAGACGCCGCGGAATCCACCCTTTCAGAGTCCTCTCCTGCTCAAAGTCCACGAACAGTTCGTGCTGATCCACCACCAGTTTGTTGGCGTCCCTGCGGGCCCGGGTCAGGGACCGCTCCTCTTTATATTCAATAAAGCCGTAACATTTGGAGAAACCGGTCACGATGTCTCGGACCAGTCGGAGTCGCTTGATGTCTCCGTACTTGGAGAAGATCTGGTGGAGCTTCTCCTCGGAGGTCTGCGGGTTGAGGCGGGCCACAAAGACGGTGAGCAGCGGATCTCCCACCACCCCCTTGTTGGGCTTATAGCGGGCGGACATAGCCCTCCACACGGCGCGGTCATGGGGCTCCACATCCGTCCCATCAATGCTACCGGCCTTTAGCGGGTCATACTCCTTCGCTATCGGACACCACTCCGCCATGAAGCCGAGAAGAAATTTGGTGGGTCCTGCAGAAAAACACTAGCACAGCCGCGAGCTCCAAACTTGGCGTGCAACAGGAAAAACAATCCGTTAGGGAACAAGTCCTACTCTGATACTCTTGAATGGTTCCGGGCTGCCTTCGTTAATCACCCGACATTTCTTTTCGATTTTATTTACCGGCTACAGTTTGTGTAATTAAAAGTGCGTCACCTCAGTCAACAACAATTTTTTGTTTTTGTTTTTAATTTTAGCCAAACTGAGAATTTCATTTTGTAACATGCACACTAAAGAAGAACCTAAACCACGTTTGGGTGTGCTCTTCCTTAGTGGTTTTTTTTTATTGAATAAATACTTGAGGTTTACAATTTGTGACAGTTGCATACAATTATGGCAAGTATAAAAAAATAGAAAAATGTAAACAACATGTACAAATAACAAATGCAATATAAAATAAAAAAATATTACAATAACACAGAAAAAAAAAACTTAAAAGATGTTAAAATAGAAAAATAAAATTAAAATAAAAATGGGGTTACATAGACATTTTAATGATTCTTAACTTAGGGGGTTATCAAAAAGCTGCAACTTACATATGATACTGTACTTCCATAGCAAGTTTGTTTTCCATGACGTTTACGGATGGAAAAAAAAGCAGAGTTCTTTATGAAATGTAAAAAAACATGGTTTGATTATAAGGAATCGACAGTTATGTATATAGAATTTACCCAAAATAATTACAATTAAAATAATTTCTGTGTTTTTGTTTTCTAAAAACACAGAACTTGGAGGATTTTTTATCCCCCTGGGGTCAGAAACATTAACAGCAAGACAAAAGTCCTGTAAAGTTTGATTGATATGATGGGTATTGAACTTTGAGGGTACTCTATCAAGCCATTCATGTAGAACAATGTTATAATCACCACAGCATAGTGGTTGTATAGGACTTATGATAAAGAAGTGTGACATGTTTTTCAATTTCTGTTAATAATGACTTGTTTTGACTAGGAATATTATAGCCATAGACATAAGATCCCTCCTTATGGAGATCACACATGAGCCAGTGGCCATCATCAGAAATTGCTCTTCCTGAGTGTTCAAACTGGAGGGATTACACCTGGACATGCTTATCGTTGACCTACATTACCTTAGCTAAAATAAATTAGCTCAAATTAGACTTCTTACTGGTCAGGACATGTTTTTTAGGTGGGATTTTATCACTGGAATTCAGACATCCTGAGGGCGGACCGCCCTTTCATAAGTGTTCCTAAACGTAATCTCCAAGTCCAAATGCTTCTGTACCTATTTTACTGTGGCGTTGGAAATAAGCTGAATACGTGGATTAGCTCATTTGGAGTGAATTATTTTGACAGAAGTTTCTCTTTTTAAATGGCTAAAACCAATAAAGTAATCCATGATCAAAAATCAAGGCATTGGTTTGGCTAACTGCATAGAAATTAATATATTTGAAATTTATTTCTAGGGAATTACAAGCCTCCAAATTCTTTAACTGCTGTGAAGGTTTCAAACATCTGGCAGTTATGCAGTACACTTAAAAAGATGAGTTTATCTTTGATCTGCCACACAATTAAAACTTGTTCTGATCTGTGATATTACATCAGTTTATGATTTTAGGCTTTGGTGTCTCATCGTCAGATCAGGAGGTCCTTTAAACATGCAAAAACAAAGCCTCCATAACACCACAACTAGCCTGAAGCACAGCACGAATAACTGGCAGAACTAGTCCTTTAACATCCAAACCTCAGAGGGAGAATAAACACTCTTGAAGGAACATTTACAAAAATCGAGTTTATTAAAACAGACACAAAAGTATTTTTCTTTTTTTGTACATTAATTAAAATAAAGCCACTATGATCCATTACTTCTGTGTACAGTTTTCTGCAATGAAACAGATTTGGAAAGATGAGGTGGAACATTTGGGTCATTTTTTTGTTGAGATGTGTCCGTTTGCAGTTCCATCTACACGATGGTCTAGTGCCTTTACATGTCCTCCACGCTCCATTTATAAGCTGCCTCCTGCATGGCTTTCTTATCCGCCAAACGCATGTAGCGCTTCTTTTCAAACCCATTCGACCTGCAACACAAAAAAAAATTACATGTTAATTAACAATTACAAAATTAACAAGTACAATTACATGTGCTGTTAATGAAAAAACATCCATCTGCGATCTGTCAGGGCACACAAATGATGTTATATAGCAGTGGTCCCCAACAGGTATAGAATAGAATGCCTTTATTTTTTTATTTAATATATTTTACATGTTATATTGAAATTTAGAATAGTTCTATTTAAAGTGGGCAGACAATACAAACAAATAAGGAGTTAGCTATGGGAGATCAGAGAGACTGAATTCTTTCAAAGTTACTTGAACTTTGGGCTGACATGGTTTCCAAGCTGATATGATAAAAGAGAATCAAGAATTTTTTTATCTCAGAAAATGTTTTCATGGAGCAGAGTCCGAAGACGTTGAATTTTTTAGCGTCTAGTTTCTAAAAAATGTATTTTTTAAATTCAAATGCTAAATCATGATTTTTTTTTAAAGACTTTGAAACTGCCAGTAAATGTTTTACAAATTAAGAAAGTTCAATGACAAAGCTGTTGATTTGTTGAAGTTGTTTCTGATTTGTAAAAATTCAATAAAGGCACCATTACAGATTTTATTTTCATTATAACGCAAAAAAAAAATAAATAAAAAAAATTAAGGCTCAGATTATCTTTCAGGGCAAAAAATAATAATCATAAACACAGAAGAGTATTTTCTGTTCTTACCAGGTGGCTACCTAATTTGTAAAACCTGCTGTAGAAACATTCTCAAATGTTATTGTATTGAATCCTTATTCTCTTTAAAGTATTTGCAGCTGGTTTAAACTTAGACTTTGTTCAGGATCCATTAAAATGTGATGTCGATTTTCACTTAAACTCCAAAATGGAGGCTAACATCTGAGCGCCGTCAGCCGCGTCTTCAAGGTGTGACAAACAAAAACACTAAATGAAATGACACAACTGTCATGAAACTGGTATTTTCTACACGCAAAATGTGAATCCATTGTGTTTGCAACTTTATTAACAACGTATGTGTAACGTTAGAGTCAGTCAACGCATATTATGCAAAGTGGGCTTTGTAGGTAGGAACAACTATCGCATTAAATCCATATTTGGAGGAAGACTCCTGGTTTTATCTGTAAATAATTGATTTTACTTTGAAGTCAAAAATTCTTCCTTCATTTTCTCGATGGCTTCTTTCCCTTCCACAAAAAAACCTTCTAAAGATGTTTTTTCTTATCAACTTAGTTACCTTTTTATTAAGAGGCTTGAGAAGCCGCTTTAAGAAGGTAGTGGATGTATTTTCGACGTGCGAGTAAACAAGAGTATAGACACACGTGGCAAACGAAATCAAGTAGTTTTCCAAAATAAAACTACTTTCAGAATTAAAAAAAAAAGGAAATAATCCAAGTTACTATATGTAATTTTTTTGTCTGCAGCCTTGTTCCCGGGCCGCAGATACAGTCCGCGGCCCGGGAACTGGGGACGACTGCTACATAGTGAAAATACCTAAAACTGTGATCATCACAACTGCAAAACTAAAACATTCCAGAAGAGCTGAAAAGTTGACAAGCAGCATCCCATGAGGTTTTTCTTCAACTGTACCTGTCCACTCCATCCCAACGGTAACCGGGAGGAATGTTGAAACGGTTTGGGGGTGGCGTAGGTCCATTGTAGCGAGGTTTGTCTGGAAACAGTAAGAAACTTTTAAATGAATCATGTAAAACTGCAACTGAGATATTTGCTGTACTTATAGTACCAATGCCCCAATTTTTCCATCAGAAGAGTAAAAATTAAAGTACAAAAACTTATAGAATGTTTCAGACCTTGTGTTTTTGAGCTTTTTTCCTTTTTCCGCCGAAGCATGGCAGCCATGGGATCCCCGTCCCTCTCCTGCTCCCTCAACATGCGGTCCAGATCTTCGTCGTCACGGTGACGGGCCAAGGGCTTCTGGGCTTCCACCAGGGCGTCCTCCAGCTTCTGCTGCTCCATCTGACTCTGAGCCAGCCTAAACACAAACAATAACTTGTCTTCTTACATGTGGTGGAAGTAGCATTTTCAGTGACTTGGTATGGTTTTGTGGATTTACCCTTTACCCCACTGGGCGTATTTTTCATCTTTTGCAGCTTTTTCTCCTGCTTTCCTCTTCTGCTCCTCCCTTTCTGAGGTCAAATCCCTCCTTTTGCCACTTTTGTCTCGGAAGACCGTCTCCGCATTACGAGATTCATCTGATGCGTAGCAGATAAATAGTATAAAAACACTTTCATGTACCGGTACTTCAGAAATATAATAAAAGTCTACAGTTATATGATGAGAAAAGGGTTGTTTCAAACTCTTTTTTTTTAAAGTAAAACTGAAAAACAAAAGCAAGGCCAACCTTCAAGAGGTTGATTCCTTTTTTCTCTGCGTCGGTTTTCCTTTTGCTCTTCCCTTAGAATCTCCACAGATACCAAACCAGCCTTTCCTCCGGAAAGCATCCTGTGGTCCTGAAAAACACACAAAAATATTAGATGGGGTTTCTGCTGCAAATTAAGTTACACATGAATCCCTGAACAGCGCAGATCCCTCACATGAGACGGGCCAGGTCTCCGTGGTGGTGACAGATCTCCATCCGAGTCCTTTCCACTCCTCGAGTGCTTTCTTGGTGGAGACTGGTCGGAATCGGATCTCTGCCTTGTTCTGGAGCGTCTCCGAGGGGGAGACTGGTCAGAGTCGGAAGCTTCTCGCTTCGATTGCTTTTTCCGTGGAGGAGATTGATCGGAGTCTGAATCCAGCCTAACCTTAGTCTTATGAGCTAAAGGAGACCGCCGATCATCTGGTGACCTTGGTTTACCGTGTAACGATGAGCTGGGCTTCCTTCTAGTGGGAGAAGACTCTGAGAATCAAAGAGAATGTTTGCACTATATATGAAATAAAAAAATAAATGTGTTTTACATTTGTGTCAATATAACTATTGATATTTTTAGTAACTACTATAACCCGAAAATCTAAGAGGTTCCAGCTCATTCATTGGTATGCCGTTTTCAGTTTTTTTCATTGACTTGTGCAAAATGAGCATTGTTCTGTAGAAAAGCAAGAAAGAAAATCTTAACTGTAAAATAAAACTCACCTTTACTTTTAACTTTCTCAGACTTCCTTAAATGTTGCCTTGAAGGAGACTTGCCTGGAGAGTCATGGCGTCCTCTCCTAGGAGGAGATATATCCGGAGATTCTTGGCGTCCTCTCCTAGGAGGAGATTTATCCGGAGAGTCATGGCGTCCTCTCCTGGGAGGAGAAATGTCTGGAGAGTCGTGTCTTGGTTTTTTGAAAGGGGAACCATCTCTCCCACTTTTCGATGACAGCTCTGGTGAGTCGTGCCGACTTTGTTTAGATGTTAAAGGCTCCTCCTGCTCATTTTCTTCGTCATTTGTTTTGCCTTCGTCTTCATCTGCTACAGAACAACACAGTTAATTTGAAAAACAACATAATTTAAAAGAAACCAAATTTATATACTGCTTTTATAGTTACCCCCAACTATTTTCCATCTGTTACTGGTCCTAAAGGCCTCCATCTGTTTCACCTCTTCTGGCCGCTCATCGATGAACTCTGCAATCTGAGAAGGTATATCAAAGTACAAAATGTAGGTTTCCTTGGCTTGAGACCTTTAATGTACATAACATAGAGACCAAATAAAATCATTATTCACTCTGTTCAAACATCTGTGTTGACTGGTTCACACACAATGCAAGTTTCCCACATATTTCATTCAAACTAATGAGTCAAATCTATCTTGCATCGATTATCCTGCATTAAATCTAAAGCAGATCAATTCAATCTCGCGTCAGAGAGATTGCACATGGCTGATGTTTAACAACAGATGAAATTCCTATATTACGTCTGGATTTTCCTTTAAACAATATTAACAAAAAAGAAAGACATACATTTTATCATCATCATATCAAATATCGCCATCAGACTTTATCATGCATGTAAGTTAAACATAGTAGACCGTACTGTGGGGGAAATGCTAACGCAAGGCTGCTAGCTAACTCACCACCGGAGCTTCCTCTTCATCCTCTTCGACATCCGGCTGCTGTTGGACCATTTGTCTCCAATCAATATCATCGTCTACTATTTTAAGTCTAGATAAAAACAACGAAGTAACACAAAAAAATGATTAAACTCATAGAAACAAAGTTCCAAATCAAAAATATCCTAGCATAAAGAGACTACTAGCTTGGAGGCTAACAGAAAGCCAAACGGTGCAGTATTTCAGTACTCACCTTGTTTCGGGAAGCTTTTTACGTTTCTTCTTGCCTTTTCCTTTAGATGCACCATGGTTGTCGTCAGCGGATAAATACCGCTTTAAGTACTCAGCTTTAGAAAGCTCGGGTCCGGTTCCACCACCGACCGCTGCCATCTTTGTATTGTGGGAAACTACGGGTCGCGTCAAGGGTCAATGTAGACGACGAGGAAGAAGACGCGTTTCTGTATTATTATTATTATTATTATTATTATTATTATTATTATTATTATTATTATTATTATTATTATTATTATTATTATTATTATTATTGTTGTTGTTATAATAATAATAATAATCATGATAAATACAAGAAAAATTAGACCAAAAAAGTTAATGTTATGCATAAATAAATACATTGAAGATAAAGTTGACTCCAAAGAAGTTAAAAATGATAACTATTGGGGCACAATCTGCTGCAATACAGTGTCTGTGGTGGGACCCAGTGACTGGCATGCAAATAATGACTGCAACCAAAAAGGCTAAAATTGCCTGATTTCCCTAATTGACCCACAAATTTAGTCTGTCATACACCGATGCCTAGAAAGACAGGAGAGCAATGTTTTTGAATTGTAAAAGTATTTACTCTTCTTTGCATACGATCTCAATTCTTGTTCTTATTTTTTTATTTGTCGATCATTTTTTTTACACTAAAACCTTTTCAATAATATACGCAGTCACTACAGAAGACCTAAATATTGTCCCTGTTTCATGTCATGTCCAATATGTAGAGACAGATTAAATGTCATGGGTTATTGTTTATCTAAGACAGTAATAACCAGCTGCTGGTCTAGTATGATTTCCATGAATGACAATGCATTTAGGCTCTATTGAGAAAATGTGACATTTCCAAACACTGGTATTTATCTGTCAACAGTGTGCTTTGATTTATGATTTAAAAAAAAACAACAAAAAAAACCACACAAAACAATTATATTTGTTCAATCATAAATGAAATGATTACAAGCAAATTCACAGAGCTCTTCTTTTATTAACAAGCAAACAAGAACACAATCAATTTGCTGCTTTTGCAGTGAGGAAAAGGCCACAAAAACTATTAGTGCTTTTTAATGTAAAAGAAAAGAAAAAATAAAATCAATAATACCTCATTAATAAGTCAGCAACTGCACCTCTTAGTCTGCCATTGGACTGTCTCCCTCAACGAAAAAGCTGCACTTTCATTTCTACTAATGGTTAATTTACATTCAATACTCACAGCTCTCAGCTCCTAAACATTTAAATCGTCTACAGTGGAAACATTTACCAGTGTTTTTTACAGAAGGAAGAGAGATCTATTTTGTGACAGAAGCGAAAGTGCTTAGCTTAGTGAGTATCTGCAAAAGCCTGACTGTTCTCTTCTCAGTGCCATTAGCTGTCATTGTGATGAAGGAAAAAGACCAGGCAGGCAATCAAGAACCAGGATCTCTGCAGAAACACGCTCACTGCTGAGCATGGCACCAGGGAATCTGTAAAGAGGGAAATTATTGAAGCACACCAAAAATCTATTGAAAAATTCTGCCAGCTTTTGGTTAAAACTCATTCCCTTCAGCTCTTCAGTCCACCCACCTTTCTCCACTGTGATTTGTTTCATTTCCCCATATATTTTGCACATGTAGGTGGTGTTGGGTGGGAGCTTGTCTTTGAAGTCAGACAGGGTCATCCTGTAGCCGTGAGGCTCCAGCTCCACCACTTGGCTTTTATCATTAAACTGAGCGTCGGCTTTAGACCCAGACACATTGGTGTTGATTAAAACCTCCTTGGTTCCAGAGGACCATGAAAACTCATAGCTGTTGATTTTGTTAGGAGCTGGCTTGATCATACAGTCTACTCTCAGGTCTTCATCATCTTCAACACATACAGAGATCTGATCTGGTTGGACTGGCAGCAACAGCAGTGCTAGAGACAAGAACAAAGAACATTTATACAGAAACAAGCTTGATTTTATGTGTGATTTTATTTCAGACACCTTCAGCTCTGTGTTCTTACCTCCCACCATTCCATAAACAAACAGGGACTTGATCATGATGGAGAAGGGGCCATTCAACTGAAAACAGAAGAAAAACAACATAAGGAACACACTGTTGTTGTGACACAGCAAGTGCACACAAAAGAAGTGGGTGAATGGGAAACAAAGCTATTTATTGCACAGGCGGATTAGAAAGGGGTAATTTATAGCTCCAATAAAGCAAAAAACAAAACAAAAAATAGTGAAACTGCCATGAATGTGCTCTGAATCTAAAACTTAATCTTTATGTGACCAAAACAAATGTCAAGACAAGATTCAGACTGTCTCAACTTTGATTTTGTTTTGTCTCCTTTCACACGGTTCTGTGGCAAAGACTAAAGTTACAGCCTAAATATGTCATTTCATTTAGTTTACTATTTGTTTACTATTCCCATTTGGCCACATGTTTTAGAATAATCCTTGCATTCTGGATATAATCATAAGGCAATTATTCTTTCCTTTGGAAGCAGCAATCTTACCTTATGTTAGAGGAGAATCGAGTACCTCCCTCCGCTTGCTCAGTTCAGCTGAAGTAGCACTGCAGAAGATCGCACATCTGAGAGGAGAGATGGAGACAGAGTGGGAGGGACGATGCTGGACCAGAGATCTGATTCGTCTCTCCCCTCTGCAGTGTCCGATGAAAAACACAAGGCAGGTGGCTGGGAAGAACTCGTGGTTTTCACCAGCACAGTCTGCGACCTTGTCCTCTCCATTTCATGTTCCAAGTCCATCTGTCCTCATGTACCCCTTCAGCCCCCCCAAACAGCTCCCAAAGGGACAGTGCAGGTTCTTTCAGTAAGGTCCTTCATCAAAAACAGAGTATGAAGTGAAAAAAATGTGATTCCATTCATACTTAATTGCCCCAAACCCCACCTGTTATTTTTTATTTCATTGGAATAGTACAGCAGAGTATTTTCTGATGAGAGTAACCTGAAAATGGCCTGAATGTTTTAGTCCAGACAAATTAAAGCTAAAATAGATCAGTTTAATTTTCTAAACACTGATTAAGTTAAAGACATGTATGCTTTTGAATTATTTAAAATTCACTTGTGTCTTTTATATTTAGTAATTATTTATTGATGTTTTATTATTTTTGAGCTGCATCATCTCTTCCAGAAATTTCCAGCTTTGTCCTGCTGACCTCGGCCGACTCTCTGCTGCCACCTGCAGGCCTCTAAGAGAAACGTTTAAAATTAAAGTTGAATTGGACAAAAAAGTCTGTAAAAAATGACTAAACTAACTTTACTGTAAGAATAATAATGTGTAATATAATAATCCATGCAGGAGTGTCTTAGCATCTGTGTCAAGACCGGAATCGAAGGCCTCTCTGTGTCAGTTATCTGTGAGAAAAGACGTAGCAGGTCCAAAGATGATGTGGGAAGACTGTGAAAAGACGGACATTTTGCTATTAATGTTTTCTGACTGCTGTGTTTGATCTGTTTCCCCTCCTTAGAGTTCAGCACATATAAATTGGGGAATATCCAACAAACTTAATAAAAGAGGAGGCCACAGAATATGCGCCAGAGCGGAGAGAGATTGTTGCTGGATATTATCTCTGTTCCTTCTGCTCGTAAATAGGTACCTTTGGTCTGTTGCCTTTCTTTCCGTATGTTGTTACTCTGATGTTGCAGGTTGTTTTAACCCGACACTACTTCTGTGAGAAATAAAATATATACTTTTAGGACAAATTCTATTAGAGGGATTAGAACAGATAAATACTCTTAACTCAAATAAAAAGTCCAGTCTGTTTGTCATTACTATTTGGCATTTGGACCTTATGTCGCTCATCATCCCTCACTCTGTTTCCCAGCTTCTCCATTGCCCTTCCAGCTCCTTCTCAGCACAGATGTTTCTGTCCTCTATGCCAGCCTCTTGGTTATGCTGTTCCATGTAAAACCTGCTTGCGAGCATTCTAAAGTTGCTGTTAAGTGCAGGGTTATATCAGTTGCACAGGCTGCACCTGGAGATCTGCACAGTGTGGTTCTGGCTTCCAACTGGTAGGATCTTCCTAAATCAGCCACTGCTTTTATTTTTCGATGATAAATGTTGGGCAGGGGTTTGATGGTTTCTGATACTTGTCTCTAGCATTTAATTTGATGGACACTACACCTTCTTATGTTTAATGTTTATCTTATAACCAAGCATGTCATGTATATCAGTTTTTTCTCTGTGTGATGTCTGTAGTTGGTGTAGACTTTAAAAAAGTGACTTCACTTAATTGTGCTGCTCTGCTGTGGGGGTTCTTGGTGTCTATGTAGATCGGATAGGTCAGATAATCTTATGTTAAGCCTGTTTGGCTATTCCAGCCACTGTATTTGAATTAGAAGGAAATTAACTCAAAAAGGAGGAAGTCAGTTATTTAGAAACTGTAATACCACTTGAAAATGCCCTGAAAGGACTTTTGTTATAAGTTAATTTGATGCAACTCAAGTGAAGCAAGTTAAAGTTCCACTCCAATCATCTATAAACCTTAAAAGCATTCCCAGTGGTCTTTTAGTTATGATTAGCTTGTCCCCCCCCCCCCCCCCCAAACACCAAAAAACCAAACCAAACCAAACAAAAAACATGTTGCTTTGTAGAACATAGTTTCTGCAGAGCAGCAGTATTCATTAGAATAGTATTCATTCACCTAGAGTTGTGGGCGGGTGTTGCCGCGAAGTACAGTAAGTCCACTCTGACTGCCCATCATCCCTTTGTTTACACGGTCTCCTGCTAGCTTACAGACCCTCATAACCCCAACCAAACATTACCGTTACAACAAAAATGGCGCCCAATATCAGAGATATTCAGCCGTACAGGTTTGAGCCAGATGCCAGCTCAGATGAGTAAAAAACAAAGATGTATATGGATCTATTTCTCTGCAAGTGGATGTATTGGAATGGAATGTTGCTTGCCAAATGTAGCACCCAGGTCACAACTGCAACCTTTTTCAAACAGCACTTTTTTCTGCTCCTGATTCACACCAATTTGAAATAAAAAATACTTGGAAAAACTAAGATACTCAATTTTAAGTTTAAGTTTCTTAATATATGCTCTTCATCATTACAAAAATACAATAAGAACATGTTAAAAATATGACTTAAGATACATACTGTTTAAACTGTTTGTGAATGAGTTGAATACAATTTCAATTAATGTTCCATTTTTCTTTTTTTTAAAGCTTTTTAAAATTAAACCTTTTTATTTGTCTTTACTCAGAGAGCCACAATGGAGGGGTAGAAGAGCCACACATGGCTGCAGGTTGCAGGCCCCTGGACTAGAACAAGCTCTTTTTTGAGCAGAATAGGCTGTTACCTGTGTCTGGACATTTACTTATACTGAACTGACCTAGTTTTATTTTTTTTTCTAACACGCTTCACTCCAGAATCCAAAAGGTTGCCTTTTAGGTGAACTTCAAGTGTTGAGTATCAGCAGCATGCCCATGTGTTCTTTAAAAAAAAAGAGTGGGAAAGCCTTTAAGGCTAGAAAACACAAGGCTTATATAACATTAGGAAAACTAGGCTTCTTCATAAAGCTGATTGTAGCAGTTACTAGTCTTTCTATACGGTTTTCATTGAAGTGGCTTTGGAAAAGCCCACGACTGATTGAAAAGCTTCTTTGTTTCACAACAGCAGCGGTCCTGCGTTATTATGCAACTCTAATCAGCTCCAGAGGTTCCAGAGCCACCCCAGCTTTTTTTTAATAAATTATTCCAGTTTCTTACTGATTCCCCTTACAAGACCAGAGGAGGTTAAAAACAATCACAGAGTTCTCACCCTTACAATAAAGTGGATATAAATGTACACAATGAACGTTTTAGAATTATTGGAGGAAGATGGACAGTTTAGAGCGGATGTGGGGTCAGAGCGCAGAACAATCCATCTGCATTCAAACCAGAAACCTTTATGTGCAAATTTGACTTCACTTGTTAAGAAATCATTAAATTCAATAAAAGATAATGAATAAGCTAATATAAACATAAATACACCAACTACTACAGGAACTGTAAGTTGTAAAAAAAAAAAAAAAAAAACAAACTGGTGCGTTTAGTTCCTCCGTGCGCACTGGCGCGCCGTGTGAAAGCGCATCTCTCACACACTAACACTAACAGATAATTGTGTCGGACCGCGGGAGGCCATCCCGGAAATAATCTGCCCACGCGTTAATCTGCTTTATCCCCACCAAGCCTCAGACTGCTGCCGCAGCCCGACACCAGGCACACGCAGAAGCCAGGACGCACGGGGAGAGACGGGCTGGAGAAGTTTGGGTCGGATTTGCTTTGCGCGTCTGGAGCGCCCCCTCGTTTAGTTCTTTGCGTGTCACGCATGATAGTGTCCTGGTGGTGTTGAACCCAAATTCTCAGTCTGAGAGGCAGGAGCCGTGAAACCAGTTCATACTGGGAAGTTGAGCACAGCCAGAAACTGGCAGCGTTGGCTTGGGGATGGATCACACTGGACTTTGGATATTCTTAATAACAACTTGTGTTATTCCAGGTAAGTTACAAGTTTTCCCTCATCAGGACCAGAAGAGAGTAATAGACAAATAAACAAGTAAACAACTTTTTTTTTATAAGAAAAATTCACGCTTTTTTAACATTATGGTATATGCTTATTAACAATGGACTTTAATCTAGCATCCACAACAGTCTGATGTCAATTAAAACTTTTCTTTTGAAACCCTCCCTCTAAGTGATGAAAAAAACCTCTAGCTTTTATACTGAAATTAAGAAATATTTGTTCTGGAAAATCTTTAGCACATATTCATCCAGCTCCTCTGAAGGATTGTGTCTGACAAAAATAGGGGTGTAACGACAACGACCAATGATTTATTTTTCTACAATCCAACCTCATCGATCTGTCTGAGGCAAGTTGTTTATTGAATCAAAGTATACCAATAAAATTCTTCTAAAATGAAACCAATTGATTATGATCATTATTGTAAAATACCATTTGGAATGAGGCACTGCAGGTTTATTTTACTGTAAAACCAAAATGACCAAATGCATCACAGCGGACAAAACATGTGATGTCAGCAAAAACTGAGTCCATCATTCCAGTCCAATGTGTGGAAAAACACTTTGAATCTTGCAAAGACATGTGATCATACAGTGTGGTGGAATGTTCTATTAATGTTCTGTTTGTATTGTTTTGATGTGGAAAAACAACAGTGGGCTGAACTTTAAGAAACTAAAACGTGAATGGATTTTACATAAATTCTTGTTTACTTATTTTTTTTGTACAAACTTTTAATTTACACTTGATTATTTTGCAAGAAACACAAGGAATCTGGAAAACTTCACCTGCTCTGTTCAGTACCAGGTATTTATCTTTGAGTCACACTGGTGAGGTTTGGGCTATAGATGTCCTGGATCCATTTTAGGTCAGTGAATCGGATCGTTCCAAATGAACCAATGTGGACTGTGAATCGAATCAGCAACAAACTATATGAACCAAATTATTGTTAAAATGAATCGTTACACCCTTAGACAGAACTAATCATGCCAGGCATTGCCATGTTTAACACTTTAAAGAGATGCCCCATTTTTTTTTAGCCGTGACAGGTGAGCTGTGGCAGTCAGCTCAAAGGCAAATGCACCATTCAGCACTGTATTGTACTGGAAGAAGCTTTGGGGCCAGTGTGCAAACTGCTGTGACATCTGCTGCAGCTTCCTGTTTTTCAGTCAGAGATAAAGCCGCTCTGTGAAGTAACTTGCTGGCGCGCACGTCTGCATGTTTTGATGATCAAGTGTGAGGCTGAAACATGTGATTGTCATGCTGAAGGATGGATTAATGTGCATGTGGGTGTAACAACAAGGCAGCGGCCAAGTGTCCGCCTGCCGCCATGGTGTTTCCGGCCATTTGAAGGATGCCTGCAGGTTTGCCAGCTGGCTCCCCCATGGTGTTGCAGGCTGAGCCGTTTTACTCTCCCCAGCATAAAATGTTCAAATCTCATGTTTGGGGTAGGCACACGGGACAGACTAAATGCGACCAACAGACACACCCTCACAAATTTCTGCATAATCCACTGCCCACAGCTGGAACATACAGACGTGGAAGAAATAATCCCACACAAACACTGGCCTGCTGTCCTGTCAGCCTTTTGTGCATCTCTCTCCAGACTCTGCACATTGATCATCCTTACCTCTGTTTTAGCACATGCAGTTTATGTTCCTCCACTGTAGTTTCTTAATATCTCTCCATCTTTTGTTCCTTCTGGTGACCCTTTTCATGTCTCATTTTTGAGTCACAAATGTAGCAGTCACAATAATCCTGCCAGTTGAGTGCTGGCCAAGTTTAATCTGCATATTCCCACAAACATTACCCATACACCACTTGTATTACGGCCAGATATAAATAAATTTATTGTTACAATATTGCATGCAGAACATTTGGCAAGATATCATATAGATAACGGCCTCTGATCCAAAACAGTGGTGGGGCAATCATTCATCAACTTGTCTTTTAAAGAAAAAAAGGAATAAACTTCAAGATATATGGTATTAGTAATTGGCATTCCATTCATCTTAAAAACTAGATCCATCCCTGGAATGGCTAGGAATAACTGCTGCCAAAAGCTTGAGTTGATCACTGATCTTTTTTACTGTTTTAAGACCAAGTCTGATGAAAAAAATTTTGTTTTAGGTGTTTTCAACACCATCATTTTTCTAAAGATGGAGAACATATATAAAGAAAATCAAGCCTAAAATTGTATTTCTAAAATTGTTATGGATCAGGAGCAGATGAAAATTCAGTTTAAAAGAGCTTGTGGTTGTGACGCGGAAGCGACATTTGGCATGCAACAAGCTCCCTGCTCTGCTCCATTCTGATGCATCCACTTGCAGACAAATAGATCCATGTAAGCCTTTGTTTTCCTCCTCAAAGCTGACATCTGGCTTAAACTGTACAGCTGGATAGCTCAATATCACTCGCCTCTTTTGTTCCACTGGAACTGTTAGATTGGCGGCATGAGGGGCTGTAAACTAGCAGGAGAGCATGTAAACAGACTGGTGATGGGAACTGTGGGGCGTGCTTACTTTGTATCAACTGTCCTGGCCACAACTCAGTGGCAATGAACTACTTTCTCTGTGCAGAAAATGTCCTGGGAACATAGCCGTTTTTTTAATTTTTATTTTGGCTAAAAACTGCATAATGGTAATTAAAAGACCACTGGGAACACTTTTAAAAAAGATGAAAAGATGACTGGAGTGGGCCTTAAAGCTTTCTTTTTCATCGTCTTTTGTTCTTTTTGGTCAAGCCATAGCCTGTCAAAGCCCCTTCTGCGGCTTTGAAACAACTTTTACATAAATTCTTAGCCATATTAATCACTCGAGGTCCCTTAAATCAAGCTTTAAATAGGACAGAACACACCCACAAAACACCACTTTGTGATTTATCTCAATACTTACAAACCAAGCACATTGACCATACCCCTTTCCATTTGATATGTGAAGCTCAGCAGCAACGCTTGTGGTTAAAATTTTTAAACTGAAGACAATGAGTAATTGTTAATTAATTGGCCCAAAATTGTGTTGGGTCACATTCCAAACAAGGACAGGACACAATTTAGCTTGTGAAAAACAACTCCAGAGCTGCCATACACAATGTCATGCACACTCACGCACACACATAAACATGTGGTTGTTAGATTTTCTTTAAGCGTAGTAAAATATTTAGATCATGAACTTTTTTTCGCATGGCTTTTAGTTTTTATTCTATTTCTGGTCTTTCAGGATCACAAGTTACAAACCCAACGTAGCAGCGGGGTTTAAATCCCAGATCAATCACAGATTTGATGACCTAAAGATTAAATGGTTAATCTGTCCCATTTCTCTCTGTGTTTTTCATTTTCTCCTTCAACATACCAGGTCAGTTTTTTTCTTTAGCTGATGGCCAAACTGAGTGAAGTTTATGGAAAATGTCATTGCTGTCATGTGATCTTCAGTAACATTGGAGGGACACCAAATTTAAAGATTATGTTTTATTTGTATTTCTATGATTTTAACCTGACGCACTGAAGAACACCCAGAAAAAATCTCTGGATTTAATGACTTACTGATATGCATGTTGGGTAATCTGGTGGGTCTGATCTTTGTGGCAAGTGTGGAGACCAAAGTCTCCTTTAATGGACTCAAACTAAGGCCGCATTTACACTGCAGGTCTAGATGCTCATATCCGATTTTTTTGAATATATCCGATTTTTTTGACGACCCGCTTACATCATCTTTTAAAAGTGACCCGTATCTGATTTTTGCATTTACACTATACAATGCTGAAACGATCAAACGTAGACGTTCTGAGGACTACGTAGCAGTATTTCCGCATTCCGCGGACCTCTTTCGTACTTTTGTGATTGTGGTTGTCATGGAGGCAAGGCAGCAACGGAAGGAGGCGTTGCCTTGGGCGCTCCTGAGGGGATGCACGGGGATGTAAAAAGGAGGGCTAGTCGACCGTGTTATGTGCTCTCTCTGAGTTTTGAATGAGGAAGTGTTTGCAGACGTGCTGTCCAAACAGTTTGATCCAAGTGTTGAATCTTTCCTGCGCGATGACTTCTCTTTTCTGACCGTAGTCAGAAACACACGGGAGATTTCCTCGGGGTTGAACCCTTAGCCTCCAGAGTGGGTTAAGAAAGACTCCAAAACTTTTGGGCGAGACACCTTATTTTTAATTTACGGTTCTCCGACAGTCCCCCGCTCCGCGCTCACAATCACTCTCTCTCCTTACACACACACACACGCAAGCGCACGCGCTCACACACACACGGTCCCCATCATACACGCCCCCCAAAGAAATAAACGGCTTCTAGCCTGTTCCATAGCAACGGTGTCCCGCTTGATTAGTTACCGTTTGCGTCCCGACCAGGACCGGCCTGGACATAACAGCGGTTTCCAACTACGGTCTGAAGCCAGAGGCTGAAAGGTAACACGCTGACAGCAAAATCAGCGCACAAAAAGCACCTTCATAAGTCATGTGATCTCAGTTGGTGGTGTCCTGAATTGACGTCACTGAGGTACGACTCGCATTTATTGGGGAATATCCGATTTGTCTGCTTACATGGCACACGCAAAAGCACGTATCCGATTCGTTTCCGATTTATTTCCACATATGAGAGAGGCCTGTATCCGATCTGAGAAAAACGGAATCCATGCGCTTTTGTCCTGCTTACACGTTCACCGATCATATCCGATCTGTGCCACGTGAGAGGAAAAAATCGGAATTGGGTCACTTGAACCATGCAGTGTAAAGGCGGCCCAAGATCTTAAGGCCTTGTGTTTTAGGGACCATCCATCATCGAAGCACGTAAACAAAAGGTTACTGGCATGCAACTCAATAAATTGCCTTCATTGCAGAATGGGTTGTTATTTTAATCCAGGATCCACTCAAATAACTGAGCACTTAATTTAGAACCAAGTGCAGCGTCTTTTCCTATCTAATTGTTGGACTCATATTCAAACAAAATGTAATTCATCAAGTTGTCATAGAAAACGACTAACACAACAAAAGGTCATAATTGTGTAATCAAAGCAGGGTACTTATATTATCCATCCGTCCGTCCGTCCGTCCGTCCGTCCGTCCGTCCGTCCGTCCATCCATCCATCCATCCATCCATCCATCCATCCATCCATCCATCTATCCATCCTCACATCCTGCTAAATCTCTTTTGGGGCCAACCCAGCTTGTGTTGGGTGAAGCTCTTTATCATCATTATAGAATTCTCTTCCGCTACATTGTGTATCAGCGCCTCCACCAATGTGGGTCATTCATACAACCAAAGGTTAAATATAGGTTTATCCATAATGATGCATAAAGATGGAGGATGTCCTGTGAATGAAGAATGAAGAATGAAGAATGAAGAAGACCAGCGTCATGCTGTGCTGCTCTCATGGCTGTCAATGTTTGGTGCGTGCCAAACAGTGATGCTATTGTTTGCTGTCATTCCCAGGCTTCCCTCTTTACCGGGCACTGCTGTTTAGGGATTATTGTCCCGTGTGCTGGTGAGGTCATTTCCCATACTTTAAACAATGACAGAAAAAAAAGAATGGAGGCAGGAAGACCAGAGGAGGTGCAGAAATGTGGGCCAAAGTAGTGTGTTGAGTCCGTTCGCTCCTGCCTCACCTAAAGCTTCTTATCAGCTCAGCTGCAGATCTCATCAGAGGCGTCTCACAGTTGGACTTCTTTTACCAGGAAAAATTACTCACAAAGAAAGCATTTAAGCCACACGTGAAAGACAACAACAAAAGAAATTGGTGTAAACTGCCAGCTTGCTTCCTAAAATGTCAGCACATTTGTGACAACAAAGCTAGAAAACGATTTATTTTATAATAAATACTATAAAGATTAAAACATGTTGTGATTAAATTGATATCCATTTTTTGAGCTGTTTACAACTTCCTCAATGTTCTGTGTTTTGGGGCGGATCTAAATTAACCTCTTTTAACCACTCGTGTCTCGTGTTCACACAGGCCTAAGATGTGTTCACCTATAACCTGAAATGTTCTTTAGTGATACTGGTTTTTAAAGAGCCCTGGACATGACATCCATAGAGAAAAACAATTAGCTGTTCCCTCAAATTGATAATTTATGGAAAGAAATGAGCATTTTGCGCACACAAATCAGTATATCGTAGCCACATAGCCTTTTAATAGCATTATCTGTGCACAAATTAGTATTTGGTGTAAACAAATGAATATTTTAGTATAATCAATTCCTACTACTAATCTGTGCCCATAAAATACTAATTTTTGCAAAAAGAATAAAAAATGCTAATTTGTGCTTAGAAAATAATACATTTTCGTTAAAAAATGCTAAATGCTATAAATGTTGTATTTTATAGCCCATAAAATTGACGTTTGTGTGCACAAAATACTAATTTGGGAGTTGTGGGAACAATGTTTTGTAGCTCAATAGATTTTCACTCATTTGCATTTACACACGTCTTATTTGAGTGTATTTAGTTATAAAACGTGTGTTCACACGGTTTTATTCGCCCTGACTGGCTCTCTGTTAAACGTATTTTGCAGCATTCTTCTTGGAAAGGTCGCTTCAGTTTGCTGAGGCTTTTTGTACGCTCCATCATGCGAAAGCTCTCTTAGGCATTTCAATAAGATTATATTCTGGACTTTGACTTACTCATCCCAAAACCTTTATTCTTTACTCTTTTAGCCTTTCTGGTGAGGATTTGCTGTTGTGTTTATTTTAGATAATTTTCTGGTTGCATGACCCAGTTTTAAATAGGCTTTTGTTGTTGGTAAAATTTTATTTTGTGTCTTTGAGCATTGCTAGCATTGGGCTGAGTTTGGTGGGAAGTCCTGAGAATTATTTTGATTACACTGAATATTTTTAACTGGGGAATAATTTGTCATAATCCTTTCCAGAGTTAGGATCACTGCTAAAGTCTTTTGATGTGGCTGTCCAGTGATGCTACAGATGACAAAACTTCAGTTTTTCTACACAGGTCATCTGTTTGCATCCAGTTTATCAATGAAGATGATTAGAAGCATCTAGGCGTTAGTCTATAAATGCTATGAAAACATTGTGCAGGGGTAGAGTGGTCAACCTCTGGTCAGAAGATCGCAGGTTTGGTTCCCGCCTTGCCTACCCATGTGTTGAAGTGTTCTTCGGCAAGAACCCCTCATTGCTTCAAGTATAGGTTGGCGCCAGTGTTCGGCAGTGGAGCCGCCATCATTCTGTGAATGTGTGGGTGTGGCTTAAAGGACCTGTGACTGTAAAGCGCTTCTAAGAAGGTAGTAAAACTCTAGATAAGTATTCGCTATTTGCCATTTACAAGTGTTTGCTCCACCTCAAATCTCATAAATGCAGCTGTGTACAAAAAACTGCAACGCTCTAATTATTCAGTCAATCAACAAAACATAAAAGGAAAATAATGGAGTAGTTAGTGATCATTTTCTTTGAGATTTGAACTGGAGAGATGTTCCAAACAGCTTGTAGAAGTGACCACAGATCTTCTGTGGATGTGCTTTTCCTTTAAATCTTTTTCTGTTCTTTAACCGTGTTGTATTTAATCTGGAAAATTATCCAGCAATGAGATCAGAGCTTCACAGAGCTGACCATGGCTCTTGATAATACAGGTTATTGAAGTCCTCACTCTGTTGCTCAATGAATTTTGGGTCAGTTGTGCACATTTTTCAATGTTTTCTTTACTGTTTCTCAGTGTTGATGATACCACTTATGTCCAAATCTTCATCTTGATTTTAGCTTCAATCTCATAAAAAACCTCTACGCATTACAACCATCTGTATGCACTCCCCAGGCTTCCCCAGTGCTTCACCAGAATACCTGATAGTGTTTTTCTCTGCAGAGTTTATATGTGTGGACTTGTCTTGGCATCAATATGGATGTCTGGCAGCAGTTAATCAAACTGCAGCTTGGTTTATGTCCCAGCATGTCTCAATATTTCCCTGCAGGTCATATCATTTTCATTCTGTTTCTTGACTGACCATTCTGTTCCCACAGTCTTCTGCAATGTTCCCGTGGGATTCCCTTTTTTTTTTTTTGCTCCTTTCAATTGTTTTGAAAAATCAAACCCCACTCTGCATAGTTCAAAATACCTGATTCTATACCCACAAAATCACAATGAATGCAGATAAAAATATAAAAGGTACATACTGGAAATGAACCATTTTAGATTAAACTTGGCTTCTTTATCGTGTACCTATGATTGTCTTCTCAATTTTCTTTAGACAGTTAGGACAAAAAATAAAGTTGCAAGAGAAATGTGTTCTATAAATTAAAAATATATATTTTTACAACAGCCTTGGTATAAAATGTTTTTTTTAAATAAAAGACAAAACATTTCCACAACTTCTTTAGATAATGCCCATAGAAAAACAAAAAAGATTAGAATAGCATTGTTGTCACTGTGTACACACACACACTACATATATTTATATACATATTTATGTGTATATATGTGTGTGGGGGAGTTCAGAGTGCACAAGGCATGTTAAATACAGTAATTACATAAAAAAAAAACAATTACTGTATTTATTATTTCAGATAATAAAGAAATATGAGAATAAAACACTATTGTCAATGAGAAGGTAAAGGAAATATACTGAAGTAAAGGAAACATAATTGAGCAATTACACATAGATGTACATACACAAATACATGTAGAAGTTTAAACAAGTTGCGCTTCCGCCGTTGGATATAGCATTGGGGTAGATTTGGGATTTACCAATACTTAAAAATAAATAAATAAATAAACATCTGTCAAAAACTTCACATACTTTTGTACGTGAAGTTTTTATTAAGTTCTACTTTTTTATGTAACACAATATACAACTATTGTGTAAAATGTGTCTCAACTCATTCATCATTCATTTTATTTGAATCTGCCTCAGTTGTGTGAAGTAACATGTGTTCAAATTGATTTGATGTGTTTTGTGGAAGTTGGTTGGATTTACTGGAAGCATTTTGCTCCAGTGGATTAGGTTGGAATGGATTTATCTGTGTCTGTTTAGTCTTACAAAGAGATGTTGTCAGACTGACGTCTGCAGGAAGCATGGCGTCTGCAGTCAGTGGCTGAGGCAGAACTGCAGCACTGCACCATTTACCAAACACAGACCTGCTGAGTAAAAGAAAAATGCTTCTAAATATTAGATTATTATGTTATAAAGCCTTTTTTGGGTTATTTCATGAATACAAAAACAACTCAAAATATACCAGTGATGATATTTTATGTTTTAAGGTGGACCATAACTTCTGAAGATCCCATTTGTTTTGCCCTCAAGCTGCAATCAGAGTTTTTGCACGTACACAACCTTTTTATGACTTTGTCCAAACAAATCGAGCTCAACCATGAGCCTTTCTAATGGAGACTGATCCACATACTGTGATTACATTGCTCCAGAAGTCATAATAAGCAGAATTTTACTTCCATCCAGAAGGTCAAAATCTGGCTCTCCATATGCACACCAGCAGATGGACCATGAATTATCTGATTCAGACACAGTTTGTTATTCGGAATACTGTAATCTAGTGTTGTTCCACTCATTAAAGTCCTTCTTTGATCATCTTTCTTTTAAAAGCGCTCCTAGTGGTATTTTAACTATGATCTGATGAAGACCAAATCAGTACACCTGTGTTGTTTTTCAGGATACAGTTTCTGCAGAGCGGCAGTCATTTATTAGAAATTCACCTCTGAGTTATAGGCGGAGCTGTTGATGTGAAAAAACCTAACCACCCTTCCCTTCCCTGTTGCTGGGTGCTCAGAGCGGTAGCAAATACAATTTTTTTATGACATTTTTTTTGTCTGTTCCTGATTCACAACAATTTAACAACAAAAAAATACTGAAAGACAATTTCAAGATGAATTTTCTTTACATGTATCCTCTTTTGTTTGAAAAAAATACTGCATGGGCATGTTAAAAAAACCAAGAACACAAGTTCCATTGGAGTGGGATTTTAAAACTGTAGATTTATGAGAGCAAACATGTTAATTGCTAATTCTTTAACAAAACATGCCAAAATAACATTTGTTGTTGATTGTTCTGCACTGAAAAATTGCTAATAGTTTGCGCTAAACGTTAGAGCATCTTGAGGGGTTTTCAATAAAACTAACAGAGAAATATATTTTTTAAAGTTTCCATTAAAGATTGATTTTTTTAATACTCAAGCAAAAAAAAACAAAAAAAAAGAGGTAACTGTGGCCATTACCTGCTGACACAGGATTTGCATTTGCTGCTTTTTTTACATAAATGTATTTCTTCATTTTTGTATTTCCTAAATCAGTGTTTCAACTCAGTAATAGGTCAAACCCTGTAAAATAATTAACTTAGTGTTTGAAAATGCCACCAATATTTGTAAAAGTCTAAGCAGACTCATTAAAATCTTTTCCTAATTATCCATAACTCTCTAAATAAAAAGGAAAAGGTTATAGGATAAATTTTTAAAGTGAAGTTTTGGGGTTTGGCGCCCAGAAGACTACTACTGGAATGTGATCAAGTCAGCTTCATGACCCCAGCTGGAAAAAAGCTGGTATGAAAAAAAGATGGATTGATGGATGTTTGGCCTTTGGCTTATAGAAAGCTGGATTACACCGTATAGAAATCCATCTGCCTGCTCTAAACCTCAGGGCATTATAAACATGTGCTGAGTGATTGTTGAAAATTTAATTTGTTGTATGACAAGAATCAGGATTTCACAGTTTAAGTTACTATCATTTGGTCTCTTTAAAAAACAGCCTGCAGAAAGAAATGTTTCAGAAAGAAATAGACATTTTGAAACATTAAAGTAAAAAAAAAATCCAAAAGTTGTTATTTTAAGGATGTATTCAGACTGGAATAATCATTTGTTCCGGATCGGGTCTGCTGAATTTATTCCGGATGAGTCCTGAACCTTGCAACTGGTCTGTATTTGTACTGGCATCAAGCAGACCGTTCTGTTACGAACCAAAGCTTGTAAACAAAGCCAAGTGACCAAAGATCTCTTCAGTCATTGGCCAGGAACTACAGGGATGGGTCAAAACAACAAGAAAAAGGGGTGTGCTGCGCTTTATAATTCTTATCGGGGACAGTTTATTTATTGGAACTTTTTATTTCAATTTTGAGTATTACAGTTTTGAAAGTCGGGAACAATACTTTTTACTTGTTACTTTGGTACGGTGGAGGCATGCTAAAAGGTGGTTTCTGGTAAGAAGTCATGCCGTGTGTACTTTAAGAGGATGCAACAACTGCAGTGATGAGTGGACTTCGGGTAGCTGCTAAGTGTTTATGATATATAGTTTGTCGGGGAAATAGTGAGATGCCATGTCGATTGCTACATTCGTACTCTGTTTACATCGGTCCATTTGTTCCGCTCCGAAGACGGATTGTATTCAGACTGAGGAATCTCAGAGCGAATTGAAGCTCAGTCCAATTGTAAACGAACTGAGACCACCTTGAAAGATGGGTCAGAGTTCTGAGGGTTGATAGGAAAACAAACATTTGACTTTTTAGAACCCCCTTGACATCATTTATGTCTAAAGAATACTGCCACGGACAGATGCAGGAGAAACTGTGACATGGTGGGTGACCACACACGTCTTTTGGAGATTGCCTAATAATAAGACCATTCTTGAAGAATAAAACAAACAAACAAACAAAAACAAAAGGATGGAGATGTCTTAAAGATAGATCTCTCCATGAATCCTCTGATATTTCGTATGGATTTATACACTAAACATTCACTCACATTAGATCAAGTTTATGCTTTGATGTTTTATTGTTGTTTGAAAGAAAGACCATCACCCTAAACTGGGTTAAGCCTTGCCCACCAACTATTGCTCAATGGACGCAAAGCTTAAGACATCTCTAGCCCTTGTGCTATCCTAGGCACTTTAACATTGGGAGTTGGGTCATCTAGACCCACTAGACAGCGCGCTGAACCTTTTTTCTACAATGATTTGTGAACCTCACTGGTGTCCATGGTTTACATGAAATCTTTCCACCTTTGTCATGGTAGGGAGAACACGTCAATGTAAGGGTGGGGTCATCTAAGATAGCACAAGGGCTAGTTGATGTAATATTTGATTGCTAACTACAACAAGAAATGGTAAGTTTTCAAAAAGATGGTCAAGAGTTTTTTCTCTTTTGGACTGTTTTTGTTTGATCCCTGAATATAAAATGTTATGTTGCTGCGGTTCTTTTTTTGTGCTTGTTAGGATGAGCCCAATCTCAACATCCTTCTTTCTACTATTTGTTGTCGTTACGTTAGTTGTCTGTAATGTAAGTTACGGCAACATTACAGGCAAATTAAAAAAATTCTAAATGGTTTCAGAATTAAACACAGTATTGTGGCAAAAGATAAACTTGCCTTAGACCATTAGGGTAGTTGCTCATCTCTAAGGGGTCTGAGACAAAACACAGAATACTGCATTACACATGTTGAGTAATGTGTTGTGTAGCAGAGAGTGATGTTGAATTGTTCAGTAAAGTGCTTTAGATGGGTCCACAGAAAAGTGTTTTCTGGAGAGGCTTTGTCTATTCGGAGAAAAATTTCAACATGGTTTTGTTTCATCCATTGCTTTTGCAAATCTTGATGTCAAAACACTGATGGCTTTACATGTTCAAATGTGCCATTAGAAATTTAATTTAAATTCAATTTAAATTCATTCCATTTATATTTATTTAAAAATAAGAAATGACAACTAATAGACTAAATGTCAAGAACTGCTGCAAAATGCAGGAGACCAGGATTGGTGACAGGAAATAAAAAAATTTAATTAACAAACTGAAACATGACAAAACTATGAGGCGAAACAAAGCTGTGACACAACAGAGCAGATGACCTGACAAGGATGAACAGAAACCAAGACACTTAAATAGGCTGAGGGTAATTAACTGAACTGAAGACTGTGGATCATGAACCAGAAACTGGTGTGACTGACAAAGGAAACCAAAAACATTATAAAGAAAACCAAACCACTGAATCCTTACACTAAAGTCAGCAATGGTGTTTTACAGTCTGCTCACTGACATGATAACACACTTTAAAAGATCACATGAAATTTTGATTGGCTTTAAAATCTTTCTTAATTGGCGACTGATTGATTAATTAAATGTAATCACAAACAGGTGATTTTAAAGATGCATGAGCTCTTCTGCATCTCTTCCTATTCAGGCTGCAACAGGCACAGTTGAGCATAGCTTGGCATTATGCCTCCTTTAGTCCTTAATGTTTCTTCATTTAGACACTTTGAGACACATGACGCATAGCAGTGTTATGCAACACACAACACGTTTAGTGTAGTAAAATGCCAACTTTTTAGTAATGATCACTGAACAAACTTTTTTCCTTTTATTTATAAAATACCAAATATGCATTGTCCCTCATGTTATTTTTTTTTTTCACCGCTTTAAACAGCAAGATGATGGCTAATCTTTCACACTCTGTGGCAACATTTTCCAAAGAACACAAAAATATTACTGTGTAGATAGAAACATTTAAACGTTTACCGCCGGGGTAATGGTTTTGTCACCCTGCATGACCTCACAGTACCAATGCACCAATACTGATTGAAGGAAGTCAGTGGGATGGGCATTCATAAAATTGCCATCATGTTGTGCGCCATGTTTCTATTAAAAAAAAAAAAATTTTTTGGGTGTAAATTCCATTTTTTGTCAGAAGACCAGGACTCTTCAGAAACAATTTCTATGCACAATGTGACCATGGGGTCTTACAGATACAGATATCTGAGATAAAAGTTGTGTGTGTTTGTGCATATATAGCATAAGATCATATAGGGCTATTTTGTGTTGTTTGTCTGGTTTTATATTGCTTTAACATTGTGAAGCACTTTCTGAGTTGCACTCTGAGGATAGTGCTGTATAAAGATTTTATTAATTGCTTACTTACTATATATACATACATATGCAAGGGACATTGTGTGTCTAAGCAATGAATTCTACTTTCTTATCCCTTAAAATCAGAAATGGTTAATCCACCTTTGGTAACCAAAGAAAAGGTTCATGATCTGGACCCTGATCTGTTTTCAGGGTCTTATCTGCTCTCTCAGTAGGTGGTTGTAGCTGCCGAGGATTTGCTAAAGGAGATCAGTAAGTCAAGAGAGAACAGTAACTAAATAAATCCTACTTATTTATACCTCTTACTAATCTTCCACTTTGTCCTTAGTACACCTGCAAAATACAGAAGCAAAGTGTTTTAAACCTGACTGGGTCGATGGGAATTCTGATTCAAAAATCCATGAATTATTTGGTTTGTAGAGTGGCAACTTCACTTTTATTTATTGTTGTTTACTTTGAAGCATCGACGGCTGTGTTGTGTTTAAGGTGCTTTGAAATAGTTAATTTGATCAGATGAGTGTTAGCTCGCCAAACAAACATCACTGACGTAGACCTGAGGATAAAAAACAACTTGCCTCATTCTAAGAGACACCCCCTCCCTCTTTTTCTAGGGTTGACCCTAACTCCCTCAACTGTTACCTTTTTTCCTGTTTTTTTGCTTTCTACACTGTTGTCCTACCTCAACAGATGCTGTAACCTCAGTGCAGCCCAAAGTTAGAATTTGTTTTTCAACTTTAAGTTAAATTTTTATCAATAACGCAAGCTTATAGATTTTTTACAGACTGTGGTTTGATGTTTTCCAAGTAGAAAAAGGTAATGTATGGTACATTGACTGCAGAGGAGAACTGGACCAAGCAAGTGTGATGTCACCCAGAGAAAATGAATTACTTCCAGTTTCTTGCAAAATGAAGTCAATTCAGTCGCCATTTCTCGTGATACTGACATTGCCATGTTAGAACCATCCATCCATCCATCCATCCATCCATCCATCCATCCATCCATCCATCCATCCATCCATTCATCCATCCATCCATCCATCCATCCATCTTCTTCCGCTTATTAGAGTGGGTCGCGGGGGCAGCAGTCTAAGCAAAGATGCCTAGACTTCCCTCGTCCCGGCCACTTCCTCCAGCTCCTCTGAGAGAACCCCGAGGCTATCCCAGGTCAGCCCATAGAAGTAGTCTTTCCAGCGTGTCATGGGTCTTTCCCGGGGGCCTCCGCCAAAAGGGATACACTTGTTATAATGTCCACCTTTTTATGGTCCCACTGTCCATTGTTCTATGTTGAAACCATACTTATGTGTTACTTATGTGGACTTTATTGTCATAAAACAGTAAATTGACTATTAACATCAGGACGGATTTTCATAAACCCATTTGTGTTCATAAGGGAGTCATAATTATTATAGCTCTCACATTGTAAGTCTGTTTAAAAAGTGCCAAATAGACCAAAAGGTGAGCGTAACCTTTGTGCTATCGTAGGCACTTCAACATTGGGAGTTGGGTCATCTAGACCCACTAGACAGTGCGCTGAACCTTTTTTCTTCAATGATTTGTGATCTTCACTGGTGTCCATGGATTACATGAAATCTTTCCACCTTTATCCACCTTTGTCATGGTAGGGAGAACACGTCAATGGAAGGGTGGGGTCATCTAAGATAGCACAAGGGATAAGTTCTATGTTAGAACCATAGACATATAAATGAGAAGTGATTAGTCTGAGTCATCATTTCTATGATAAACACTCTAGCCATCATGACTGAGCTTTTTAAAGGTCACGCCCCCTAGAAAAAGCTCAGATGAATCTGTCAATCAAACATTTCAAACGTTTGACCACTTCGTTTTATTGAGGTGCCAGTTTATAACTTGAATTACTAAAAGAACTTGTGAAAATTAACAAGAATATGTTAAAAGGTGATAGAACAAGGTTTTTCTGACAAATTGAATGACCGAGAAATCACTGTTTATTTCTCTATAGAAGTGTATGGGATTTTAGCTTCTTGGAGCTTTGGGTACTTCAATCAATGGTGACACAATGTTGTCATAGGCCCTGCCTCTGCCTGTAACATTGATTGTTACAGGCTCCACATTGATCATATCAGTTTGTTACCCACCTTAGATAATTCAATGTGCTTTTGCTTTCAACTTTTCTACTTTGTTTCCAGAGGTTAATGGGCAGACGGTGGAAATGGATGACGGGAAGTCAGGATACGTTGGCTCAAAGGTGGATCTCCGCTGTCGGTTCATCAACAGTTCTCCACCAGTCAAAATCTCTCAGGTATTTAACTGTCAGTTCCAACATCTAATATGCAGAAAGTATATTAAAATACAATCCACCACAAAAATCTAATGAAGAAAGAGTTCTGGTAAGAAGAGGAGGAAAACTTTAGTGATCTGAGAACAAGAAAATGATAATGATGTATACCAATGAATGTAATGCAGAATATCTCAGAATAAGAAACTAGTGTTAGAGGGCATCGTATAAAAGTCTTTCAAAACTTTTCTGAACTCGACCTGTTCATTTTGACAACCACTTTTACTAGTAACTCCTTAACCGTCTGTTAACGAGTTTTTTACTGAGGCTAAGAAACATGTAAAAAGATTTGTGTAGCTGATATTTTAACACTTAAGAACAAAGTTGGAAAGACAATTTATACTTTTAAAATAAGAACTATTTTAAAGTTACCAATGGCCTTGCAACATCCTGACATGTTCAGGTTGTACCCCGTCTTTGCCCAACAGTAGCTTGATTGGCCCTAGTCACCCCCTAAAAGGGATTCAGTGGGTTCTCAAAATCGATGGATGAATTATCAATAAAGATACTGAGGTGGTTATCTGTGTTGCTTTAGTCACCATCCAAAACTTTTGCCCATCTTCCCAATCTAATGAACGTTTTCTCCCACAAGGTGACGTGGCAGAAGCTGGTCAACGGCACCAAGCAAAGTGTGGCAATCGCAAATCCATCCTTAGGCGTCTCTGTGGCGCCGCCCTATCGGGACCGTGTCACGTTCAGAAACGCAGCTGTGAGAAGGCGCACCCCTTCTCTGGAGGACACGACCATCATCTTCTCCTCGCTCCGCCTCTCTGATGAAGCCACGTACATCTGTGAATACACAACATTTCCTGCGGGGAATAGAGAGAACTCTGTGAATCTGACTGTGCATGGTAAGAACGCACAACAGAGGCCACTGAGAGCAGCACAAGGCAGCTAATTAAAATGGCATATTGTACTTAGAGAAAACTAATAAGCAAATACATGAACTCATAAAACTGATGCTACAGGCATGTAGGTTTAGTTTACTACAGGAATAACATGTAATTTTTTTTAAGTTAGATTTCCTCTGTGGGGCATAGTGCTGTCTCATATTGAGAAGGCCCTGCTTTTTTAAGGATTTTGCATGTTCTCCCCTGGTTGTACCCCGCCTTTTTCCAACAGTAGCAGGACAGGCTCCAGCAACCCGTGACCCCAAAAGAATTCAGTGGGTTCAGAGAATGGATGGATTTGCTCTTGATTAGGAATTGTTCTGTATTAGAATAAAGTTTCATCTCTTTACAGTCCGGCCGACTACCCAGATGAGTCTTTCCTCCCCCACACTGGTGGCTCGTTCATCTAATCTCAAAACCCCAGTAGCAACCTGCATCTCTGCAAATGGAAAGCCTCCTGGCACCATCAGGTGTGTGTTTGTGTGATGTACAAATTTCCCCCGGCATGAGTTATACACTGTGCTTCCTCTGCACAAATGATCGCCTATTTTCCTTCCTGTGTTTACAATAAATTGCCTACTTCTGCATTGTGATTATAAATAGGTGGGAGACGAGGGTGCCTGGAGAAGTGACTACCCGTGAGTACAGAAACTCAGATGGGACATTTACTGTTCAGAGCGACTACATTTTGGTACCCAGCAAGGAGACGCACAGGGAGACGCTCACCTGTGTCACAACCTACAATGAAGAGGTCTACACTGACAGTGTCACTCTGGACATTCAATGTAGGTCGCTTTCAAAGCCGTTGCACTCAGCATTGGGATACTGCGACAAGCTGATGTTGGTGTTTTCCCATCAGATGAACCAGATGTGACAGTGGAGGGCTTTGATGGGAACTGGTACCTGAATCGAGAGAACGTCCGTCTGACTTGCCAAGCAGATGCCAACCCTGCTGTCTCTCTGTATCAGTGGAGACTGTAAGTTTCCCGGTAGTTACTGGAAACAAGAGAAAGGCAGAAAAATGTGGAAAAGACCCACTACGATGAAAAATTGTGTTTGAAACATGCTCATATAAATGGTAAATGAAGTACAGTTATATAGAGTTTTTCTACCTTCCTCAAAGGCCCAAAGCGCCTTACAGTATCAGTCCCATTCACACACACATCCACACACTGGTGGCGGCTACAGTGTGTGAATGCATTTTTCTGATAATGGAGAATATATAAAATTACGCTTAAAATTGCATTTCCAAGTACGTCTTTATTGAAATCGTTGTGAATTAAGAGCAGACAAAAAAATGCTGTTTATAAGAAAAATATTTGTGGGCGGGTAACAAGCTCCCTGCTTCGCTCCATTCTAATGCATCCACTTGTAAATGTCTTGATCCATGTATGTCTGTGTTTTCCTCGTCTGAGGGGAGTAAAAGGCTGTAAGCTAACGGGAGAATGTGTAAACAGAGTTCTCAGCTACCGGGAGAGAAAAAAGGGGGAGGGATTTTTTCCGCGCCAATGTTTCCATTCATAGTTTCTAATGAACTTCTGTTGCTCTGCAGAAATTATGTCCTCGAAAACGACACAGGTTTTTCAATTTTGGATAAAAACTGCTTAATCATGATTAAAAGACCACTGAGAATGCTTTTAAAATAGATCAAAAGATGATCGGTGTGGGGCTTTAAATCTGTTCAAAGTGAAAAAAGTTTGATCTAAGTGGGTCTCATGATCTCTCGGTTTGAACTTTGCAGGGTGAACGGCTCAATCCCCAGCAGCGTTGAGGTCCGAGACAGCATTCTTTTGTTCAAGGGTCCGATCACGTACGACCTCCAGGGCACTTATGTATGCGACGCCACCAACAGCATCGGGACCACTTCAGCGTCTGTTGAGGTCAACATTATAGGTACAACTCCTAAACATCTGACTTTTAAACAATTCTAGACCTCACTGTTATTGTGTGCAAATACTGACATTTGTCTATATATGTGTGTGTATGTTACTCCTATAGAAAAGCCTCAGCCGCAGATCGCAACAGGTGATGTTGTCAGTGTAATTGCCTTATTATTGGCTGCTGGAGTTCTCATGGGCATCACCATCACTGTCTTGGTGCTCAAAATAAGAACCCGAAAGGATAATACATCGTATGTAAAAACCCTAAATTCATTTTTTGTTTGGTTGTCTGTTTCTTTTTTTAACTTCCCTTTTATGTGTTTTTTGTAGAAATGATTCTCCTTCTAGAAAACGGTCCCAGCCTATAAAAAGAAGACCCGGGGAAGAC